>JARBDR010000544.1:0-149457 GCA_029721355.1 Tegillarca granosa
GTCTATGTTAGAATAAAGTGGTGTGCAGTCTGTCACAGAAATGTTGTTTCAAAGACTTCAAAGATTATGACTGAAGATATAATAGAAAACATACGATTTTGCTGGTAAGATAAATGTGTGGAAAAGAACTGTTCTTGTTATAAATAGCTGAACTGATGAGAACATCAACAAGCTTAGTGACATACACATACACAAACATCCTCAGTTACCTAATAAAAATTGTTGTAAGGGGCAAACATTTGATCGTTGAATATGAATTTTAAAGTTATTTAACTTCATTTTCAGGTGTTGCAAATTGATACAAATGAAGCTGAACTCCGTTTCTTCAAACAATGTGAAACTGAAACAACTGGAATTTACCATTGGCCTGACGGTAGTGAAATTTACTGGCAACCACTTACAGATATCATCAGTTGCTTGAAACCACCATGTCTAGTGCCTGGGAGGGGAATTAAAATGAAGTTTGACGATCTTTTGCGTCTTTAGAGAATCATGTTTTTATTTGACTTTCTGGTTATTTACAGTTACAGTTTATTGTTCATAGTTTTAAAAGTTAATTTGTAATAGTAATAAAAAGCATTATTGATTTCAAATGTTTTTAATTTAGTTGTTTATTTTGAAGAAATGTTCCCAAACCTTAATGAACTGTGAACTGTCCCAAGTGTACATCTACATCTACATATAAATATTTGTCACTACTTTATGTTGAATTAAATACCTATTATGATAACTCGGATTAATTGGTAGTACATTTTCGATTGCAACACTCCTAGAATTTAGAATTGAGGGATAAAATACATGTACCACTTGGTAGAATTTAAAAACAAAATACCAAAATACTGTTTTACGTTTTACAAAGTAAGACAATTTAAAAAAAGATAAGACAATGGTCTACACCTTATAATAGAAATAATCACAATAATGGTTTAAAGCAAGTATCAAATATATATTGGTGATTTCGGTTTTTTTTTTTCTTTTTTTTTTTTTTTTTTTTTTGTCCCAAGTGTACATGATACTACTATTTGTCCTTATAATTAATTTTGTAGCTCCCATTTATATTTAATATTTAATTTTTTGGCAATTAGATGTATTTTAGTTCAGTTTTAAGATATACCTTACAATAGTCCTGTTATTTTTTTTTAAAGAGTTTATTTTTTCCCTAAAAATTGAATAATACTGGTTTTTATCATCACATACTTTTAATATTACAAGGGTAAAAATTGTCCTAAGTATACAGAAACTCAGAAGAAGGACCCTAAATAGACACTTCTATATTTTTGACAAATAGTGATGTATTGCTTTGAAACTTAGCAGCGTTAAAGCATATACCCTAAAATTGAGAAAGAACCTGATTTGTATACTACATAGATATAAACATGTTGATAAATTAATCTAACTTCCATAGATAGAAAAATGAAATATTAACCCCTCAATGCAGAAAAAAATTAATTCTGAAAATTTTCTAAAGTCTAAATAGACTTCCATTGTATTTTATAATGGTTATATGTCTATTTTATAATTTGATCAAGAAATTTTAACTTAAGACTTATTATAATCAAATAGTTTGGTCATTGAAGTGTGTTATCTTGTTTGCAAAAAAAATCATAATCATAAGAAACTTCTGATTTTTTTTTTATTTTTCTTACATTTCAATCTACTTGCAGGTTTGATTTTAATAACCTACTACAATAGAACTGTTTCGAGTTGTCCCGTTCCGTCCACTTTTCTCTCTTTTAGTCTCGACTACCGTATGTTTTGTGTGTAGGTATACTTCCGGTTTGCTGTCACATATTAGAAATATGAGCGGGAATTTCAATTTTTATTTACTTCACGTTTCCGATTTGCGGAAATATTTACAAGATAGAGGAGTTACCTGTTACATTTACCGTAAACATCAACTAATAAGGCTGTGTGAGTTTTGCGAAGAGCTACAACTGGAAGTTCTTGATGTGAATTCTCCCGAGTGTGAACAGATGATGACAAAAAGAGGTGTACTGTTACAAATGCTAGAGGCGAAACAGAAATTTTGAAGCCCATCACAGAGGTTACAGGATGGACAAAAGACTTGTCTAATTTGCCAGATGTGGAATCATGCGATATGATGTTGCATCTATTAAAATGTTGTGGGTTTGTATATTAATACTGTTGATCAATGTACATATTAACTTAAAAGATCAGGCATAATAACTTGAATTTCTTAAAAGTGAAGCGATAAAAGCCACAATATAGTTTCAAAAGAAATTATACATACATATAATATACACTGTGTGTTCACGTGTACAAGCTTTAAGACTGAAGCCTATTTTTGTAGACAGTATCACTACAGTACAGCTCAGGTGGATTCGTGAATTTCCACCCGCCGCGGTGGACAAGGTCGCCGATTAGAGGTGATTAAATTTCCACCGTGACCCACCGCGAATGAAGAGAAAAGGGATTAGAAATATTTCTTCCGCGTTGGACAGTAAAATCGTCCACCGGCAGAAAAAAATCGTCCACCGCGATGATTATTGAAAACGAAATACATTTAATCCTTTATGTGTACTAAGAGATATAAATATCTAGACCGTACGACGAATGTTTACATGGATGATTGATTTAGTTGTTGCTCGATATTGTCCGTAATTATATCATAATTAAAGCATGTGATAATTAAAAAAAATGAAAAAAAAAAAACATAAATAAAATAAGTAAATAAATAAATAAAAAACAACACGGATTTTTAAAAGATTTTTCCTACGTAATTTTTAAAATAGATGAAGCACGAGATATTTACCTGAAATTGTTAGTCAAATGTGTATCAAAATCTAATCCATAAATATAAATAAATCCCGGTTTTAAGAAGAATTGTATCGTAGATTTACTAATTCCAAAAAACATTTGAAGTGAAACAGCATCTTCACTGATTACTTTAAGTTATATATAACTTTACAATAAGTTTTGACTTCAAGCAAAATACAACCACGAGTTTCATTGTACGTGCCTTTACCAGATAACCTTTACAAATGTCTTGACAGCTAGCTAGGTCAACTATAATTTAAATGGTTATCATTTCCACGAGGCCCGATAATCTGTCCCGTTTTTCGTTCTTTCATTTTTTAATTATAATTTATTTTATTTTATTTTATTTTATTTTTTTATTTATTTCTTTATTGGTAAGAAATAAAACCCGTCCCGCGAAAACCATTTCCTCTCTTCAATTATTTTGGACTCAGAAGATTTGAAGTTTACAGTGAACAGTGATTACGATCAAATGTTATCGACAAACTAATTAACAGTGATGAGATCGGAAACGGAAACGTTAATTAGTAGGACCACCTGTAATATGCTTATCGTCACACCTAATGAGAGGTTTTCACGTGTTCGTTTTCAAATCATGTCCTGTATATATCTTTATTTCCTTAAGTTATTCAACTTATCAGAATTGCAATGAGTCTCGCTAAATACACAACTGCAGTCGTGACCAGGTAGCAAATTGAAACGGGACAAGTAGTAGTTTATACACAGATAATTAATAGAATAAAAGGATGCGAAAAGTACTTTGCTTTATGGAAGATTTTAAATAACTGTTTTGTTTACACCATCCTATTTTTAGATCGCTGCGAACCGACACGAGATCACGTGTTTGTATCATTTTCGACCAATCTATCTTTATATATTTTCAGTGAAGAGTTTGAATATAATGCATATTTTTTTCAAAAATGAAGAAATTTTCAATGAAAAAAAAAAATTAAAAAATGCAATTATTCAGAATATACACGTACGACAAAACTTGGCTATTAAGTGTGAAAAAGAGAGAGAGAGGGAGAGAGAGAGAGATATCCAACTATAACGGCCACCTTACATCCGTCACCTGTATAGTTATAGAACTCGGTATACGTATATATATAGGTGACTTATAAGTGTTTATATAGGGAAGACATGTACCTGGTATAGTTTTTATTTTATTGTGAATTTAATATAAATATTCCTTAACGACTTCACGTTATTTCATATTCTACGAATTTTTCTGCATCTCATGATATTTTTTTCATAATTTTAAAATAGTAAATCTCTTCAAAATTACTTTGAAAAATACTCTTAAATAACGCAGATATTCGTATGGACCGTCTCATATAGAGTTAGGTCGAATGTCACACAGGTCACAGTTCAACTCGATAAAAATAGCTTGCCTATTAAAATGGCGGATACCGGTTGCGAGAACACGTATATATGACATCACTTGAAAAGCATGTATAATTAAAATTTCCTCCCTTCAGTGTTACACTTCTTAAGGGTTGAATTACTGACTTTTTGCGTTGACACTTAATTTCTAAAGAAAGCGCTACACTACCCTCAATATAATATTCGTTTTAGCTATGCAATAAATGGATTTATTATCAATCTCGTCAAAACTTAATTAATTAAGTTTACACCCTCGATGTTTCCAAACACTGGTGTCGAAGGGCGTGGTCGCAGTTCGAAATGACGTTTCTCCAATACTTAATGTTTTGGGTGGGGTCGATTAGGATATCGAACGTTTCGCCCACTATAAAAAGCTTTAACCTATCCTCCGTGCGTTCTATTCCAGCTGTGAAAGATGAAAACGCATATCCAAGTAGCGAGGATAGTAAGCAACCTTGAGAACGTTTTAAACGTTTATTACTTTATAAATCAGTAACTAAAGTAATTATATGGTTATACTATTTCAATGTTGACATGTAAACAGTTATTAAGTATGGATCGTAGGGCCGGGCGAATTCGATATACTTATTTCTTAACGTTCTACAAGTGTAAACAATTTTAACCTTTTACACTGAAAACAGTTTTTCTTGTATAACCATAGGTACTGCTGTGTTCATTCAAGACAACACGTTTTATTACGTTGTAACTCTGTTTATTTAATCCCTCTCACCCAGGCTCTTTACATGCATGTCTAATACATAGGAAGCTATCAAACATTTATGTGATAGGTATATTACTAATAAGTGTAACACGTATTGGTTCTTCAAAGTGTAGCACATAACTAACACGACATCCTTCCTTTTTTGACAAAAGTAAAAGTTTATACAAAAGTTCTTTTACGTCTTTGTTGTATGAAAACACTGTATCAAGTACAACGTATTTTATGTGGAAATACCATATGTAATCAACATATTATACAAATAACTAATAAAACATAAAAAATCTATTTCAAACATTAATTGAACGTAGACAATAAAATCAATTTGAGTCCATTACAAAATCTTTGTATTTTTGTGGAATGGATGTGGTTCTACCAGAACGAGTTTGACGACAGGGTAATGGAGCAGGCGGTATATCTACAGGAGGTGGTTTTGGTAGTGGTTCGACTGTCTCAGGGTGAGACTGATGTTTGTGTGGGTCTGCACATTCGGAAGCAGCATTATTAAGGGTAATAGGAGGTTCAACATGGGGAGACAACTCTTGAGGAGTTGAACTAAAGTTTGCACCGGTAGGACGTATGTGTTTTCGATTACGCCTATAATTGCGTCCAGATTGTGCTTTAAGAATGAACGATCTTGGAGTACTATGCTTTGACACTACGGTAGCAGGAGTCCATTTACCCACACTGTCATGCATGATGGTTTTTTCACCTGGGTAAAGATCACGAAGTTCAGAGCCTGCATGAGCATCATAGTTAAGCTTATACTTATACTTTTTAACTTTGAGACGTTCTTTCACGTCTTGTGAGCATACTTTTTCCGACTGCAACAAGGGTGCAGTGGTTGGGAGATCGGTTTTAAGTCTGCGACCAAAAAATAGTTGAGCAGGTGACCTATCAAGTATGTCAATTTTGGTGTTACGATAAGCAAGCAAAGCTTTGTATGGATCGTCACTTTTGTGCAAGAGTTTTTTTACGGTTTGCACAGTGCGTTCTGCCTGGCCATTGGATTGAGGAAAATGCGGACTCGATGTGACATGAATAAAACCATATTCCTTAACAAATTTATTGAAGGTTTCACATGAGAACTGCGGTCCGTTATCCGAGATAAATTTGTCTGGAATTCCATAACGAGCAAACTGACTTTTCAAGTGCGTTATTGTGTTAGCACTCGACATATTTTCAAGTTTTGTAACTTCCGGCCATTTGGAAAAATGATCAATAGTAATGAGATATGAGTGACCTTGGAAATCAAACAAATCTGCGGACACTATGGACCATGGACGGTCTGGGGTTTCCGTTTCGATGAGTGGTTCCTTGGAGTTCTGATTAGCATGAAGAGCACACATATCACATTTGCCTACAACTTCCTTAATATCAGAAGCTAAGTGCGGCCAATAAAGTATTTCACGAGCTCGGCTAGTGCATTTGACAATACCAAGATGCGAGCTATGGATTTTATCCAGCATTTCTTTACGTAGTGAGTGAGGTACAATAAGTTTATATGCCTTGAACATAAGACCATCAGTACAAGAGATCTCATCTCGAAATGGCCAATACTGGTGTATTTGTTCAGGTACTTTAGCTTTATTGTTTGGCCAACCAGATTTAACAATGCTTTGAAGCATCCGAAGTTCTGGGTCTTCCATAGTAGCAATCTGAAATTTTTCATATTGCTCTGGAGTAATGGGTAAGTATGATAATGAGCTAACCATAATATCTCAACTGACTCGTTTAAGTAAGCACGACTTAAAGTGTCTGCCAAGTGCATGAGTTTACCTGGCTTAAACTCTACTTCAAGGTCAAATTTTTGTAAGCTTAGCAATAATGACTGAAGCCTAGCAGGTGCTTGGTATAAAGGCTTACGGAAAATTGATTGTAAGGGTTTATGGTCGCTTTCTACCTTAACATGCCTACCAAATACATATGGATAAAATTTAGTACAACCAAACACGATCGCAAGGGTCTCCTTTTCGATCTGAGCGTAGTTTTGCTGACATTTAGTGAGAGCACGCGATGCATATGCGATTGGCTGGTCATCCTGTAATAGGGCAGCACCTAATCCTTTCGAGCTAGCGTCAACCGTTAGAACCAGTGGTTTACTTGCGTCAAAGTAACGTAGGACTGGGGCTTTACTGATCAATTCCTGAAGAGAATTGAAACTGATTTCTTGACTATTTTCCCAGTACCATGCGACGTTTTTTTCTAACAATGTGCGAAGTGGAGCACTCACTTCCGATAAATTCGGAATAAATTTACTCAAATATTGAACAAAGCCCATGAAACTTTGAAGCTCTGTGACGTTTTGAGGCTTTGGCATTTCTAATATAGCACGAACTTTTTCATCGCTGGGTTTGACTCCTTCCGACGTTAAAACATGACCAATGTATGAAATACGATCTTTACGAAATTCGCATTTATCAGGACTTAGCTCGAGATTGTGTTGTTCAATGCGTTTCATGACAGCGCTGTCCACTCAGTGTCAATAACATTAACACTGTTTATATCTGAATGTATATATCCAAGAAAAAGTTCAGATGAGTCATCACTTTCGTAGTTGTTCACCGTGTTTACAGTCTTTGCTTTGTCATTTCTACGAGTCGAACTTTGTTGTCTGGGAGCGACACCGCTACACATTTTCTGGAAGTGGTTCTGCTTCCCACATTTGTGACATGTTTGTCCCTGGGTGGACATTTAGTCTTATCACGTGTATCGTGTTTGTAACCACATTTCATGCAAATGTCTTGATTCACATTCCTTTTTAGGTTTGGCACATTTTGTCCATTTCTCTGGTTATTCCGTTTTCCATTAGTTTTCTGAGGACGGGCGTTTATCTTATTAACTACGGTAACAGAAGAATCTCTAGACATCAATTTGGCCTGTATTGTCGATTGTTCATGTAATCTAGCAATGTCTACTGCTTTCTTCAGAGTTAAGTCATTTCCCACATTTATGAGTTTTTCTCTAATTTTGTGATTTTTAACTCCAATCACTATCCTATCGCGCACCATTTCTTCCATGTCCGTGTAATTACAGTCCTTTACCAGTAGCTTTAAGTCAGTCACAAACTGGTCAAAACTTTCTGTATCACTCTGATTCCGGGTGTGAAATTTGTATCTATTGTAGATAACATTGGTGCGGGGTTTAACATAATTTTCGAACTGTTCATAATATTTTTTAAATTCTTTTTGATCATCAGCAGACATGTTCCAGGTAGAAAACAGATTTCGACCTTTGTCACCAACCCATAACATTAAGTAGGAACATTTTTCCGGTTCACTTTTACCTTCTAGAGGTCCGGAAAAAATGAAATCCACGTGTTGCTTAAAAGCTTTCCAATCACCTTCTAAACCAAGGCTGTCCCAATTCATATGTGGCATCGGGCCTATCATGTGTTCCATTGTCCTTTTTAGAGACGTTTCAAGGAATCTTGATGGCTGATGGTTTCGATTTATCCCGATTTTGACACCATGCTGTGTTCATTCAAGACAACACGTTTTATTACGTTGTAACTCTGTTTATTTAATCCCTCTCACCCAGGCTCTTTACATGCATGTCTAATACATAGTAAGCTATCAAACATTTATGTGATAGGTATATTACTAATAAGTGTAACACGTATTGGTTCTTCAAAGTGTAGCACATAACTAACATAACTTTACATGCATGTCTAATACATAGTAAGCTATCAAACATTTATGTGATAGGTATATTACTAATAAGTGTAACACGTATTGGTTCTTCAAAGTGTAGCACATAACTAACACGACAGGTACCATATACAGTTAATAGTCATTCGTAAATATAACGCACTTCCATTTATTTAGTCTTCTACCATTACAGTTTTGCCGCCAGCTTATATTATCGACAACACCAACATTCAATTCCACCATGAAATAAGTGATTTTTATAAACAGCATAGGATAAAACGCTGCGATTAAAAGAGTTTAAGTAATATTGCTTTAAAATTCTGGGATTAAAATATCCCTATAAAATGGTTAAGCAAATACACTCTCAGTGGGTTTCAAACTTCACTTGTGCGACATAAATATATTTCGTTGGCAGAACACGTGGATGTTATCACATGGCATGATTAATTATTAACTTGGTGTGGGTTATCTTGGTTGTTTGTGCTGGTTCTTTTTTTTCTGTTTTTTATGATTGGACTAAGGTTTGGACTATTCAAGAAAGTTTAGAACAAAAATTCCTTTATTCAACTTTAGAATGTATCTCAAAACTTGAATTACTACTTCTTTTTTATAAAGCGATTTTTTCTTTATTTAATTTGTTCTTTTTTGATAACAAAAAGAAAAATACATTACAAAATCATTAACAAAGTAACATATAGATATAAATACGCCTGAATAAAATAAATCAATAAATTGTGTTCACGATAAACGGAAATATTAACAATATGAGATTGAGAAAGAAATGGGGATCAATTTGTGACCATTACTAACTTTTCATTCTCAACCGATTTGAGAAGACAAATTTGCATGTTTCTGGTCAGAAAAACCACCGCATTGAGTTCCAACATTTGAACATCTACCTTTCCGGCCAGTCCCACAAAAATTGTCAGTCTGTGTAGTTGCTGTTTTTAGACAATTGTTTAACACAACATTAAGGTTACACTAAATTTGCTTACTTTAAACTTTCGGTTTTGAACTCTCAACAACATCTGTCAAAACTTTCAAGTTCTCGGCGAGGTTCTTAAGTTTCCCTTCCTGTTTTGTTTTCAAGTTATTTGTCAGGCTGCAATTTACTCCCTTTTCTTTCAACTTTGTTCGGTTGAGAAGAAATAAATTACACTCTGTGCCAGTCATTTTTTCCATTTTGAGAAGTACGTCTATATTACTCTAATCGTAGTATATTTGACAGTTTACAGCTGATATTGACATCCGGAACTTCTTTGGAGTTTTTCCCTAGGTGTTAAAATGCCCAAGGCGTTCAGAATATATTTGAATTACCCACAATGCAGTTCTCCAGTGAAGAAAATTAGTTCAGAAATTTGCCGTGGGAGGGCGCTATCTAGATACCCTATAAGTCACATCATTCTAAAATTGACACAAAAAAGGAAGCAACGCGATGTAAAGGGGTATATAGAGACTTACGCACTTCAAGTAATTCATGGACTTCTGATAATACCCAGTCGCAGAACTACGTGGGGATTTCCACTCCCCCTTTATGTATTGATTCGCAGAGAGTTTAATTAGTCAATTTGGGGACCAGCATGTCGTTGTCAGTTACTGTTTTCTGTTACAATGATGTTAATTCTTACGAACAGCCTCGCGATTTCTGTTTCGACAACCATTTTGATTTTGTTGAAACCGTTTAATTGGGACATTCGGCTTTATGTTGTTACATAAAGGAAGATGTAGATCAAATACATACTTATATGGCAGAAAATAACTTTAGTGCAACATCGTTTGAAAGACTAAATGTTTTGGAGACTAATGATGAAGATGATGATAGCGAATCGGAAGATGTGTCACGTTAAGAGTTTGGAACTTGTCTTGTAATACAAGTTTGTGGTAGAGGGATATTGCCCTCAAAGAACCTTATATGGACATTGCAGTGTTATGGCAGAGCATTGAACTTGTCACATTATTTGTAAACTATTGTAACTTGTATTCACTTTACAAATCTTTCCAACATGAAAATTATTTTTAATACAACGACAATATGCATTTTTTCATTGTATTCCCCAACCGATATAAAATGATTTCTAAATATCAACAGTTTTCATACTGACTAAGTAACATGTAGAACATTCGGAAAAATTAGTATTTAGGATTTCAGAAGTGCAATTATAATAATTAAAAACAACCAACACAAGGGATGCTTAAACTCTTGCTGTATCCCCACTGTAATACTTAACCTTAACCCCTTCCATATAGATATATTTAAGATAGGAAAGACGCCAGACAACATTTAAAAAAAACAATATATTAACATATACACGTATGTTTTTTTGTTTGCTTTTGTTTATTAGAATAAATATAGATATATGATACACGTATTAATAATAAAAAACATAAAACGTATAAGCTACCCCACCGGAATAAACAATCCGTTCTCTATACAATGTATTTAAACTTTATTATGCGCACCATATCGGTATGTCTTGTTTGTAACAACTGTTTATTTAATTTTTTATATTTAATTTCTTAAGATGATTCTTTCCATTCAAGGGGCCTCGGTGGCCGAGTGGTCTAAAGCGCGGTCTTACGGATCACAGCGCCTCTTACCGCCTGGGTTCGAATCCCACTCGTGAGATCCTAGTGTGAGAATGTTTGTCAGGTTCGCATGACGAAGGTCAGGTGGTTTTCTCCGGGCACTCCGGTGTCCTCCACCATTCCAGAACAGTTTGAAGAACATTTTTATTTTGTTGAAACCTTTAATTGGGACATTCGGCTTTATGTTTTTACATAAAGGAAGATGTAGATCAAATACATACTTATATGGCAGAAAATAACTTTAGTGCAACATCGTTTCAAAAACTTAATGTTTTGGAGACAGAGGATGATAGCGAATCGGAAGATGTGTCACGTTAAGAGTTTCGAACTTGTCTTGTAATACAAGTTTGTGGTAGAGGGATATTGCCCTCAAAGAACCTTATATGGACATTGCAGTGTTATGGCAGAGCATTGAACTTGTCACATTATTTGTAACTTGTATTCATTTTACAAATCTTTCCAACATGAATTAAAATTATTTTTGATACGACGACAATAAGCATTTTTTTCCATTTTATCCCCCAACCGATATAAAATGATTTCTCATTATCAACAGTTTCATACTGACTAGGTAGCATGTAGAACATTTGGAAAAATTAGTACATAGGATTTCAGAAGTGCAACTATAATAATAATTAAAAACAACTCGCACAAAGGATGCTTAAAGTCTTGCTGTGAAGGGAGAAAATTGCGACTGTAATACTTAACCTTACCCCCTTTCATATATATATATATATATATATATATATATATATATATATATATATATATATATTTATGACAGAAAAGACGCCAGACAATTTTTTTGCTACATTTAAAAAAAAACAAAACAATAAACATACAAATACACGTATGTTTTTTTTTATTAGAAAAAATATAGATATATAATACACGTATAAATAATATAAAACACATAAAACATATAATCTACCCCACTAGAATAAACATTCCGTTCTCTATACAATGTATTTAAACTTTATTATGCGCACCATATTGGTATGTCTTGTTTGTAACAACTGTTTATTTAATTTTATATATTTAATTTCTTAAGATGATTCTTTCCATTCAAGGGGCCTCGGTGGCCGAGTGGTCTAAAGCGCGGTCTTACGGATCACAGCGCCTCTCACCGCCTGGGTTCGAATCCCACTCGTGAGATCCTAGTGTGAGAATGTCGGTTGGCTTGACGAAGGTCGGTGGTTTTCTCCGGGCACTCTGGTTTCCTCTACCATTCCAGAACAGACCGCCTCGAAATAAGTGAAAGATTCTTTACTGGGGCGTAAAACGCCATAACTCCTCCTCCTCCTCGTTCCGTTCACACTTTATGGACCATTAGTCTACTCAATCTACAGTTTGACCTCAAAATAATTGCAACAGAAAAAATTTTGTTACTTATATGCTCTCACTGCATGAAATGTTTATAGTAAAAAGTCTTCCAAAATCTGACAAGAGGAAACAAGTTTTTGAGAAGATTTAATTCCTTATAGGGATTTCTATGGACAAGGGAGATGAGATAAGTCCTATAAAACAGGTGGAGTTTTAGTCCAATTATCATATGTTTTTTTTTTTTGCTATTTTAACAAAAAGTAAAGACAAGACCCTGGAATTGATTAATCTATTCATTTTATATGTATATTCCACATTTCTAATTTCATTTAAAGTTAAATCATTGGCCCATTTTCATTCAAGTACATTTTATTTTTAGTCTTTCACAATCTAATGTTTCTATAGTAATGAGGAATTAATAACAGAATACTCAAAATAATGATATTGAAGTATAGACAAGTTATGTTTTTAACCCCAGATATACTTATTTTATCATTTTTGAGTATAACAAAATATATTTGAGGTTAATAAATCTTTTTTCCATCTCATCAACATGCCCTTAATCAGCCTTTTACATAAACTCTTTCAACAAATAATTTAATATTTTACATTCTATTTACATTTAGTCTATGTACAAAATTCGATCTAATTTCAAGGTTGTTCTTTTTATAGTATCGGAGAAAACTTGAAGTTTTTGAAAAATTTTGTGTAAAATTTCAATACAGAGTTATCTCTCTTCTCTCTAGATAATGCTATTGGTAACTTCAATTGGCAAAAAACCCAAATTGTACTGGATTGAAATTGGTAGATTTGTTATGGTGAATAAAAACACTATTCCTAAAAACAATCACATAAAATATTTGCTGTTGCAATTACTTTGAGCCTATTTTTTTCATAGATTGACTAGGCTACATACTTTATTACTTTTCTGACCGTCTACATGCACCAGACTCAATCCGCACAGTCATAAGGCTAGTACATGAATTAACGCAAAAGCAAAAAGCCAACAACCCAATCCTCTTACGTCATCAGCTCTATCCACAACTTACTACGTCTAACATGCGTTGTTTCATGTGATAAAGTACAATCGCCAACCACCAGAGGTAAGATAAATGCCGGTAAAAATAATAGTAACAAACTCATGATGTGTTCACACTGATGGCTTAATATAAACATAAAAAAATAATACAATGATAAACATGATTTAAAAAAATTAATAAAGGTGTGAAATTGTTATTTAAAAAAATCCGACACATGCAAATATAATAATAAAAATAAAGAACTGAAACTTTTTTCATTACTTGGTTAAGTTTAATTTATTTGCTAAAACAGGGAAAACAGACAAACAGTTGTACAACAAAATTTTAAATGACAATGTTTTTAGGTTTATTTTTGCAATCAAAACATTTAAGAAAAACTGGACTCTAAATTTGTGCAGGTTGTATTATGTATACTGTACCTTTTTTTGCTTTCTGTTTACCAGTTGTTTGGGCTTTTCTCTTATTGTGACTTGTCTGGAAATAAATGACCAAACATTTTAATATATGCTAAACTAAACACTTCAAGTATACATTGTAATACAGACTCCTGTAGTCCGATTTTTTTCTTTGACCAAACATGCATTTTATGCCCAACGGCTATGTGTAGGCTTAGGCATAAAATGTGTGTTGGGTCAGAGGAAATTCCAAACATGACTCCTTTAGGATGAGCAAGACATATAACTAATAACAACATGCAAGAACAAAGTTAAGTAAAATTTCATTTCAAATTGATCCAGTATTATCAACATAGTTTTTCTGGAAGTAAGCTCAAGTGTTCCGAAAGAGTAAGTGCCTGGCTCAATACTGACACCTACAAATTAAAAGAAGCATGTTGCATAATATATATTAAACCAAATAAGTTCAGCAATTTTAGACATAACAATCTTTAATATATGGCACTTACTGTGGGATCTTTGTTACTACTTTTCTGTTTGCCAGTCTGATTCTGAAATTGAAAATATTTACAAATATATGTCGAGGAAACCAAAAAGTATCTTGCACCAATGACTGACCGAGAAATAGACTGAAAGATGAATAATAGTATTCTAAAAATAAGAATGGGATGATATATATGATATATATAGATTATAATCAATATTTATATTTTCAATTCATATATCTTTACAAGCTGTGAAAAAAAAATATATTGCCATCTTTGAATTCTAGAATATTTCATGTTCGATTTGACTATTACACACCAAAAGCATTGACAAGGAGCAAAGTGGATACTACCGATCAAGTAATATTATTCTTCCTTCGAACTTGTCACTTATAAAATTTGCCGAACATCTGATTTAATTAATAGTTTACATATTTACTGATGCTGAATAATATCACAAGCAGTGTATTGTGATATGTAACTACATATATCATGACATGACTGTATCGACTCAGCCAAAAAGTGACTAAGTAAAATTAAAAGTTGAAAAGAGGGTAATCACAAACTATGGATGTAATTTTTTTATTACCTGAACTTGATCTTCAACCAAACTCTTGATTGCATTTTTATATTTTTGGTTGGCTCCCCTTGCTTTAAGAGCAGAAATTTCTTGTCCATGAGCAATCATATTTTCAAGGCTATCAATTTTCTTCATCATTTCACTATGCACTTTTTCACATTTTTTCTTTCCTAAAAAATTAAAATTGTAAATAGGTACATGTATTATTATTTCTGGATAAAGTGCCTGGTAAATAAATTCGCTCTCTGTACAGTTAAATGAATGTAATCGTGCAGTAGTGACTGTATGAATTTATTACAATAATGATTGTTATTTCAATTTGTTGACACAACTCTGACTTTCAAGTCTTCTAATAAGCGGACAGACCAGACCGCCCTCGCACAGGACTTTAGTGATCCCATCGTATTGCCTGAACTCTATCTGAAATACGATTTGAGCACAATGGCAAAGGAGTTTTGGAGATAGCATTGAAGAATCCTTGCATTGAATCTTTTTTTTTTTTTTTTTTTTTTTTTTTTTTTTTTTTTTAAAAAAAACAGACATTATGGTGAAAAAGTTTTGTTTTGAATTAATTTACGTTAGTTTAGTAAATGAATCAGAAGTCATCATTCAGATCAGTCTTGTACATGTATTTAAAAAAATAATAAAAAATAAACCATACTAATTGCTTTTGTAATCATTTAATTTAAAACAATGATTAATTGCAATTTTAATTTTTCGATATTTTAAACCCCTATAAATGATATTTAAGTTTGGTAAAACAATTGATCGGCAACCTGAAAAGGTTAGTGTTTGGTTATAATAAAGTTGAGTTGAGTAATGGTGTTAAACGTCCCAGTCAAGAATATTTCACTTATATCGAGACGTCGCCAGCTATAGGCGAAAGTGCAGAAATTTTGCCTGTGCGTTGCGCTGATGGCATTATACAGCAGGGTGCTTTATTGTGCCATGCCTGCCATGACACGGGACCTTGTTTATTTCAAATTCCAATCCGAAAGAACCGTGACTTTCATTTCGTTATGCCCAGTGCTTGGCAAAAGAACAGTCACTTCCCAATTTCAAGTCTTGGGTCAGACCCGGCCAGGGCTCGAACCAACGACCTTCCACTTACGGAGCGAGCACTCTACAAACTGAGCTACCGCGATGGCTTTATAATAAAGTGGGTTCTCAAAAAGACATACGAGTTTTAATTTTGAACATATTTTTATAGTTT
This sequence comes from Tegillarca granosa, assembly GCA_029721355.1. Lineage (NCBI taxonomy): Eukaryota > Metazoa > Mollusca > Bivalvia > Arcoida > Arcidae > Tegillarca > Tegillarca granosa. The sequence continues at coordinate 16,152 of JARBDR010000544.1, forward strand.
GAAATATTATAGGTGTAGTCATGGGAAATTTAATTTAAAACACAGGTTTAAAATTTTATAGGTGTCAAGTCATGGAAGATTTAAATTAAAACCAAAGTTACTCATAATATTATGTCCGGTGCTTAACTTTTCTCTTTTTCGACATTCAATGCCGTTGCACATGATATACATATATTTTTGGCACTGTTTGCTACTGGTTCAATTCCATCACAATTTATATAAAGTTTATTTTTCATATACCTCCCAGGGCTCCACAGTTTGATTCATTAACACTGAACTCTGGCAGTGTATGAAATGTAGTGTATTTAATAACTAGGAATTAATTTCAGTTTGTTCTAAACAAGTACTGTGTTTACCATCGCTCATGAAGGTAATGAATCCATCATACGTCTGGGTAGTGATTTCGTTAAACATATTAAACAATTACCAGTTAAAATTTTGATGTGCCAAATGTGCACATTTCGCAAATTCATTCCTCATCAGTGACACTAAGACCTAAAAGTTTGATAGTTAAAAAAACATAAGCCAAACATTTGAAAATTATATTATATAAACCCTTTATCATTTTAATCACTCACATCAAAATCTGTCTTTACTTTGTCTCCAATCACCATTTCTCCGTCATCTTCGTCTCAAAGTGACACATCCTGTATTCTCTCAATGAGCAAGGATTTATCGTCCGTGTAGTAAACAATGCACTGTGTCATACTACAGGTAGGCGGAGCAACAGGTAAATATATATATTAATAATCTACGCAAATTTTACAGGTAAAAAATCGCATGCAAATATTGGGCAAACGCGGGCTTCTTTTGCACCTGCGAACCAACATTTAAAAAAGTGTAACACGATGTTATGAAAAGTGCGTCTTGACTTGAAACTGGTATAATAGGCACATGATATATATATTTTTATTTTACAAAAGTATTTAAAATAAAGCAGAATCATGAGATGCGTAGGTTAATACCATTGAATGAAGTCCTTGCAGTGTTGCACTTTTTTACGTAGCCGATATGTTAACCCGAATTGAAGTCGTATACTTCCGTGCTTATTGTTAGATCTGCGGCGATAACTCGCGATAACCATTCAAAACATCCGGTATCAGAGCGCGTGGGATGAAATTTGAGGGTAAATTAACCGAAAGAATTTGTTGTAATTACCAGGAATGTGTATTCAATGAATGAAACCATAATTGCCAACAAATAGGATAAAACCGTACGTAATTTAATAATAAGAAGTGGAGAAAATTTAGGGGAAAATTTTAGGATCAGGACAGTTCATACCCAAGACATTTCATACCTGGAAGCATCTACGAAAAATATCGAGTCTCTTCGTACATGTAAACTCTAAAGTTTCATAAACACGCTTATTAACTGTTATTGTATCAGATTATCTTAATTAAAAAATTCGACTAATGAATTAGTGACGGGAAGATTTCGACAGAAACAACAATATCTGTATTTCAATTATTCCCAGAGATCTGCCGTCGATTAATACACAATATAAAATAAAATCGACGTTGGACCTTATAATCGGACTTTCGTTCATTAAAAAAAGTGAATTATTTAATTTAAACACTTAAAGAACGTCACAAGTCTAAACAACTGTAAATAATCTTTTACTTTTATTCATGGCCACAGTAGCATTTAAAGTAGATAGAGTCAACAATTATTTCTTAGGTTTCATCTTTAATTCTTTTTATTTCAGCATACAAAACAAATTATAAACTATTTATCAGAAGAATAGATAGATGAGTGTTTAATAGACTCAAAATGGAAATTTGTGATTGTGGAAAAAGTCTTTCCAGAAAACAGACACTAAAATCTCATTTGTTGGTGATACATAAGGTAATTTTTATAAAATATTTGTAATTCTTATTATAAGTTCAAAATATTCAAGTAAAATTGCAGAACTGAATTATTACAGGAGGTGCTTACCCTTCCGGAGCATCCGGCCTCACTTCCTTGGTGGAAGTTCACGTGTATAACATATTTTGCCAGTTTGCAAAGTTTTTACTTTGTTTTTGGGATTGTGATATGGACAAGGACTAATATGTTTGTTTTATTTATATCAAGTCAGCAAACTTATTTTAACTTGTTTCTACAAAAAAAAAGTCAGCACAAAAAATCGACGTATTATGTTATGGCGCCGTCCGTCCGTCCGTTCGTATGTTCACACTTCGTACACTAACTCAAGAATGTTTTGAGCAATTTTAATGAAACTTTTGTGAAATGTTTGTATCTAAGGCAGAAAGCTCCATTTCGTTTTTGATATTCGTATGTTTTCGTTGCGGAGTTATTGGCTTTTAATTGTCAAATTTTAGGCATTTTTTTGCATGTTGTACAATAACTCAAAAATGCTTTGAACAATTTGAATGAATCTTTTGTGCTAAATTGGTATCGATGGCAGAGAGCTCCCTTTTATTTTTGAGATTCCTTTTTTGTCACTGCAGAGTTATGGGACTTTAATTGTCATATTTAAGGCATGTTTTTGCATGTTGTATAATAACTCAAAACTGCTTTGAACAATTTGAATGAAACTTTAGTGTTATATTAGTATCCATGGCAGAGAGCTCGCTTTTATTTTTGAGATTCGTATGTTTTCTTGTTGACGAGTTATTGGCCTTTAATTGTCAAATTTTAGGCATTTTTTTTGCATGTTGTACCTAAGAAATCATTTGAACTTTTTTAAATGAAACTTTTGTTATATTTGTCCTATAATCAAAAAGGTTTGTGAATAAACATTGAGAAATAAATTTGCTACTTTTGTTTTAAAAAAATATGTTTCAGCTAAATGTCAAGTTGTTTAAGACATTAAAAAAGAAGTTTAAATATCTGACGGACGTATCATGCGCTCCAGGAGCAGCTGTTTATTAACGATGTGTCACAACCCAGGTCATGCATTGGACAAACCATATTCATTAATTAACATAGTAAAAAGTAGTTTTATGCCAACCAATAGCCATCACATTTTCCATGTAGCAGAGGGAGGTCCCGACAAACATGCATTTGATAATAAATAGTACATATTCTTTATACTTAAAATGGTACATGCATGTTTTAATTGAAATTTCTCTGAGGTCTCCACTATAAATATATATTTCAAACATTACTGGTTAATTACCATCAATAAAAGAAGGCTCTGCTTTGACTATCATATTACCATAAATAAATGACTTCAAATTACAAGTTTTCACACATACCCAAGTCTATCTGTCCATTTGAACTCTTCTTGTAATGATCACTTATTTAGAAACAACATAAACATTGCAACAAATATTATACACATGCCACACTCCTGATTATGTGGCTGGATGAAATTTGTTTGGACATCAGTACTAATGGACCTTTTGTAAAGATTTCATTTTAAACTTATTTTGAATCATTAAGTTTTTTATTTAGCTGGCTTAGATGCTAAAAGATATAAATTATATGAAACAGATTAGTGTCAGAGTGTGCCCCAGTCGAATAAATATCTATAGTAAGAGAATCGAAACATTGAAATGTTAAAAAATCTTATATTATCTTTTATTCTTCACAAGCAAAAGGTGCACTAATGTCACATTGTGTAACACAAGAATATGATTTTTTATATACTTTCAATCATAAATTCTGGAAAAGTCTTGTGAAATATTATGGCCATATCTCGGTATTTGGTTTTGGGGGAAAAAGAGGGTAATTTTAAAAAGTTGTATGTAATGTTGATTGCTATGATTATTGCATTTGCAAATAAACATTCCACTCTGGTTTATTTTAAAATATATTTACACTGGTCTAATATTTTGATAAAATATTTTAACCCCCCCTGCATTTGTTTTGAATAAAAACATTAATGCTCAAAAACTACTATTCAAATATCATTGTTTTTATTTATTTGTACTTGTATGAAGCAAAAAGAAGAGAATTAGTTTTTGATGATGAATACAGTTCAAGTTGTAGATGCACCAGAGAAAGAAAGAGGAATATGTGTGAAGAATCCATCAGTGAATATAATGTACATGTGACGTCAATATGTGATAATAATGTTTACATAGACAGTAGTTTGTTGGCATCAGAAAACACAATTGTAAAAAAAAAACAGTCATAGAAACATCTGACAGTGATACATATATGGAACCATACCCCCCTGCATCACCTCTGAAGGATCTACAATTTGGCATTGTATATGATGAGAATATAGAATGTGCAAAAAACACGGATAATTTTGTGAAGTTGACATGGATATTGACAGCGAAATATCCAATTCATCTGATGAACCTGACAATGAAAGTAATGTATAACTGTCAGATGAAGATTCAAAAGTGATATAAGTCCGCCATTGTTCGTACTCCCTCCACCTGATGCTCTTACATCACCATTAACACGAAAGAAACACAATGATTGTTTCTGGATATGCCACTGCTTATAATTTATCAGGAGTAGCTTTCAAAAGTTATTTGATGTAATAAATTTTCATGTACCAAGAAATAATTTATGTGAGTAACAAAAACTTGGCTTTGGAAATGACCAAGATCTGGAGTATTTTGAATGCTGTTCTCGATGTGGATTGCTTTTTAAAGATCAGGATAATACATGTGCAACACCGGGCTGTTGTGGGAGACGTTACAAAGGGGAAGATGAAACAAAAAAAAACTAGCTTTGTCACATGTTTGTGAAAAAAACAGTTAAAAGAAATATTGGAAAGACATGGTATTATTGAAAAATAAATGCGGAACTCAAGAAACAAAACACCAGAAGTCCTGCCATAAATGACATATCATCGGGATCTGAATTTCTAAATCTCCAAGCAGATTGTCAGCATTTGGACCAAGCAGCAAAAATAATTACATTATGTTGGAATACTGATGGTGTGCCATTTTTCAAGTCATCTAGTGTTTCAATTTGGCCTTTATACTTGACAATAAATGAACTTCCAGCAAAAGAAAGCTTTTTGAAAAAATAAGCTAATATGGGGAGTTTGGCAAGGTGTCTCGAAACCAATGTCAGTGAATGGATTCCCCTTTTGTGATAGATAAAAAAGATCTTTTCACAAATGGTAAAGATGTCAACGGTGAGGTTTGAAAAGTATTGACTGTCATTTGTACCATGGATCTTCCAGCCAGAGCTTATGTACTAAACAGCACACATCACAATGGTAAATTTTGATGCTTGTTTTGCAAAGAAGAAGGCATTTCTGTAAAAATCAGGGGGTGGTTATTGTCGAAGGTTAAAATTTTAGGGATGAACAAGCTGCCATGAGATGTTCCAGAGTCATAGATCATGCTGTGAATGAGGCTGTGAGAGCAGGTTAAACATGCCAAGGATTTCTGGGAAAGTCCGTAATCAGCTACTTGCCAATGTACAACTTGGAGAAGAATAGAGTCATTGATTACATGCATGGTATATTACTTGGAATAACAAAGAAGCTGCTAAGTCTGGTTTGAGGGAAAGTATTTTACAGAGGAGTTTTTCATTGGTCACAAAATTGATGATGTGGATGTTGTTAAAGAAAATAAAACGACCATATCTAATATCTAGACGTCAAAGAAAACTCATAAACAACTATCACAAATGGAAAGCATCAGAGCTTCGATCTTGGCTGTTACATTAGTTTGACAGGGAACATTATGCTTGTCTTGTTGAGGGTATTAACCTTTTCTTGCATGAAAATATTTGTATATCAGACCTTGAGAGGGAAGATGTTTTACTTTTGACCTTTTACAAAAATAAAGCAGTAATCTATGGAGATCAATTCCTTGGACTTAGTGTGCATAATTTGCAACATTATAAATTGTGTGTAAAAATGTGGGGACCTCTTTGGGCATATTCCTGTTTTGGATACGAGTCCTGCAATGGTGACATACTGAAAAGTGTACACGGCAAAGGAAATGTTTGTCCCCAGATCTTTTGGTCATTACAAGCTCAAAAACGCCTAGAAAAAGAATGCAAGTTTTTACCAGAAAAGGAGGTAAAAACATTTGTACAGACACTTACAGGAGGTGCAAGATATTTACCCCGCACATAAGATGTGAAAAAAAAAAACTACCATCACTTATCGCATCTCCGTCCTAGAAAACAAATGAAAGAAGTTGCTTATCAAAAATGCTTTAGGAATGAAATGTGTAGCGTTCATGTCGGCCACATGGGCGTAGAAAAATGTTCAAAGCGTGCTCGAGATATGTTTTGGCCAAAATGTCTCGGGACATTGGAAAGTTTGTACTTAACTGTAATATCCGTCTTGAAAGGAAATATGAGAACCCAAAGGAACCATACTCTCCCATGATTTACCAGAGTCTATGGCAAATTGTCGGTTTGACCTGTTACATGGCAACGACGTTACGGTTCATTACTTATAGACGCTTTTTCGAAAAAAAAGCTTTTCTTGCTACCACCAAATCTCGCAGTTTATATATTTCTTTTCAACTATTGCCATACCAAACACATTATCTCGGATGATGGATCACAATACGCTGCCGATGAATTCACAAATGGAGTTTTATTCGTTCAACATTCAAACCGTAATTTCCCACTTATGACACCATGTACCATGTAATAAAAACTATGACACAAGGGTGAGTTCAATTATGTTTTTCGAAATAAGACCAAATACATGTGGTGTAACACATGGCATATACAGTATCAAAACAAATATAGTGTATCATAAATGATAAGTGAAACAAATTACATACATAATGACCTTACAGTTGATGGGTCAAAACACATGCATGTAAGGGGATAGACTCGAGATTACAATCATCTTATTCTATTCGATAAGCTAAAAATCGAAGATTAGGGCGGGGTCGAATAATTTGGCAGTATAAAAATACTCAACAATTCGTCCTATTGTAATTTAGTATTGGGCGATAATATCTTGAAAGACAACATCGTGTTCAACCTTAAGTTCATAACCTTAAGTTCATAACGATATTCATTTCATGCTATACAATAATATGAAACAGGGTTAGAATTTCAAATTTTTTCCACTTGCAAATTTTTGCGAGTGACTTTCTTGTGAACTCGCAAAATTAAAAATCAACTCGCAAGTCAATACACATAGCGTAACTTGACATGGCATGATACAGGTAGCCAGGACAACACTTTTTTGAAAATTTTTAAAACCCCATACAAACTATATATTTTTAGAAAGATAATGATGAGAGAACTAAAATAACACCAAAATTTTGCTGCTTTGACCAATATGGAGTGTAATTACAGATGTACAAAATAAATGCCTAAATGAAACTATTCTGTCGATTTCGGCATTTTTCATCAAAGTAATTTTACCTATTTTGCTGCAGAAACTGCACATTTTACTGTAACCAGTTATAAATAAAAGAAATTACCTAAAAAATGTTTCTATGAAATTCTTAAGCATCCACCAACAGTTTTAGATCTCCTGCAGCATATTTTTTAAGAAGTTCGTACGTATAAACAGCAGTCACCAGAGTACTTAATGTTGAACTAGGAAGGGTATCCAGGTACCTACAATATTTTAATAAAAACATTATATATATATATTTATATTGTTTAAAAATTATATTGAATCTAAATATTATTATTTATATAGTTTCACAATAGCAATTACCAGTAGCAGCACATACCTCACCCTGCAGGTTTTAATGATAGTGTTTGTGAAACAAGTTCCACGTTGTTGTACATGACGTCACACAGTTGATGTAAGCAGGTGTTAATAAAAAGTTCCACGTCATAATGATTGACATTGCATACAGTTATCATATAAAAAGTTCCACGTTACTGTATTTCACGTCACACACAGTTGATGTAAAGTTTAAATAAATTAAACCACGTCATACTGGTTGATAGTACATGTTGTCATAATACTTTTAAAACGATTGAACTGTGAAAAAAATTAAGAATATCTAAATTCAGTAAACAGTAAAAGTGTCGACCAGATTGAACAAAACGGTTACCAATGAGATGGAACCGATGTGTAATGATATAAAAAGACTCCATAATAATAAACTTAAAAATTATTTGTGAAAGGAGCACAAGGAAAACATAAATGTGATAAACCAGTGTCGTTAAACCAGAAAACGAACCATTGTTTTTCTATGAAATAACAAAAGTAAAGGTAAGTTTCAGTAGTTACAAATAATTTTATCAAACTTACCATAGTCCTGCCAAATGATGTTTTTCCAGTGAATCTTAACCTTTTTTGTTTAACTTGATTTAAAAAAAATCAATTCTCCTTTCAGAAAATAATAATAAAGTACTTGTCTATATGAGGTCGGTGACTATATGACACAAGGTTTAAACTTTAATAGAAATTTTATTGTATTCAACTGAGCTTACAAATACATGACGCAGTTTGTTAAAAAATTAAGATATTGTCATTTTCACTCAAGATATTGTCATTTCACTATTTCATCAAAAGTTTTAAGAAAGGAGCTACAATACATGTATATATATAAATATCAGTTTTCCAATATCCCGAGGTATTGACAGTCATTCTTTTAAATCCTCCAACTCCTTCTGATATTTTTCCATTCTTTCCTGCAATTCTGTGAGTTGACAGGCAAAATCTGTCATCACTTTGTGCATTTCATCCCTGTGTTTTTTTTTTAAGTTTTGGATTCTTTGGATCAAGACATTCCTTTAAAATATATGAAAAAAATATGATTAGGAGAAATATTTGACTGCAGTTACAGGGCATGACGAAAGTGAAACACTAACCTAATGAATAAGTGCCGAATCGACAGATTGTTTTGGTTCCCCGTTTCTTATATCTTCGTAAGCTTTTTGATAGCTACTATCTATAGTCTCCGCAGCATTTCAAACATTAGCTATCAATATCTTGACCACTAGGTGACCTTCATTTCGTTGTCACACTTGTTAAACTTTTGACATGTCTGTAGTGTATGTGTCTAGAAACTAGATTTACATTCAAATTGATTGATCGATTGAATTCTTACCTTTTCAACCCAATATCACTGGAAAGATCCAAACTATTTGACAAAATTTCTGACGCTGAACTATCAAGGAATTTAACTGGACTCATTAAATCTACCTCCTCTTCCCAATCTATTGAACTATTCCCTGTCCTGAAATAACACAAAAATGTACAATTAAATGCATTCGGGGAATTGTCCATTAAAGATTTATTAGAGATATTTCATAAGTGATAATAAATATATATTATCCAGAATTTAAAAAAAGAGGAACACACATTTTAGGTCAGGGATTGAGTGGTCAATGACCTTCAACTTCAGATTTCTTAATCATCCTAAATGAGTCACTATCGCACTCTAAATTTTCCTATCAAATCGGCATAATGAGCCATTCAAACTAATAATTAAGCTCAAGTCATTAATTACATATACTTACAACAATGCATCCCATTCCATGCTTTCAATGACGATGAATGGGAAATGTTGTTTATCATTGAAGTCGAGCGATCCGTTATAACTATAGGAGAGGATTCCAGTTGAGGAAGCATTTTAGACTCTTTATTTGGAGTTGAAATCATTTTCTCTTCAGCAAACAAAAGATGTTCATCTCCTGAACTTGATATTGAAATACTGAAAACAAAAGTAAATTTATTTAATAATAATAATAATAAACTCAATTGTTATGTAATAATTATTATTAAACTTAATTGTTATGTAATAATAATAATAATAAAATTGTTAATGTATAAATCAGATTAACAAAAGGTTATAACTTAGTTAAACGAAAAAATACATACATGCTGATATCTTCTACCTTGTCTTGACTTTCGTTATTTTCTGCCATTTTTTAAGAAAGCTGGATTACACGAATTTGCTGTAAACTTAGAGGAGCTTAAAATCTGTAACACTTTTATATAATTTTTAAGGATGGGAGGATACATAAATAATCGATCAATCAATCATATTTTAAGAAAACAGTCGTGATTTTTTAAAAAAAAAAAAAAAAAAAAAAAAGCAATTTTGGAAATGACACTGAAATCATAATTCCGTGATATTTTTTCTTAAAAATAAAAAAAACCGTGACTTTTTTTCTTAGCTGTATGAAAATAAGTAGGTCCTATTTAAACTACACATAACCATGTCGTTTAAATTTAACAGAAATCGTGAGTTTTGTCAATATAAATACTATTGCGCATCTAAGTAGACATAAATAATAATACCCGAGATGTAACCATAATGTCATTAAAAAGTATAACGTTGACCGTGGCGTTTAAATTGCACATTTAAGTAGACATAAATAATAATAATAATAATACCGACATGTGACAATAAAGTCATAATCCTCCCTCCCTCCCCGTTCTCCTTCTATGTCATGTAGAATAATTGAAATTTTATAATTTTTGAGGTGACTACTATTGACCTTAGTGTCAAATTTCTGTGATACAGAACACGATAACAGGACAACGTCCTTGATGACCAGTATTAACACGAGTTATCAAGAGGCAACATTGGGGGCAGTTACATGATAACCATGGTCTTTATCCTGAAGTCTAAAACAGATAAATAAAACTTGATTGAAACCATTATTTCCAAAATATAGAACAACCGAAATGTAAGTACCTTATCTTTAGGAATACGTTTTATCGATTTAGTGCATTTTGGTTTTTAAACGCCCGTCATATGACGGGACGTATTATGTTACGGTGCTGTCCGTCCGGGCGGGCGTCTGTTAACAATTTGTATTCCGTTCAATAGTGACCACAAACATTTATGGATTCAAATGAAATTTGGTATACAGCTTTACCATGGTAATACCTTGTGCAAGTTCGAATTACAACTTTTTCGGATTATTTTTGGAGGAGTTATGCCCCTTTTTTAACTTAGAAATTTTTGTATGTATGACCATGTGGTTTCTGATCATCAGAGCCTACAACTATTTATGGATTCAAATAAAATTTAGTATACACATTTACGATGTTATTATCTGGTGCAAGTTCGAATTACAACTTTTTCAGATTATTTTTTGAGGAGTTATGCCCCTTTTTTAACTTACAAATGTTTGTATGTATGACCATGTGGTTTGTATTCCATTCAGAAGACAATACAAACATGGATTTAAATGAAATTTGTTATACAGTTACACCTTAATCATGGTAATATCTCGTGCAAATTTGAATTACAACTTTTTGGGTTACGGGCCCAAACACGGAGTTTTCGGTCGCGCAATTTCTTACTTTCAATAATAAATTTCGAAGTTTTTTGGATTGTCAGATTGTCCAAGGTACTTTGTAAGTAATAAAATGTCGAAGGTACTTGGTAAGTGATGAAAATGCATTGCATGCTTTATGTATGGCATCATTTCAAATCAATACATTGCATGCTTTTTCAAATCAATACATTGGATGCTTTATGTATGGCACCATTCAAATCATCTGCAACATAATTATTCTGTAAACAATACTACTGGGCTCGGACCACTTATCGCCATTTTTTGGCATTAAAATTTCACTTTCTTTTTTACCAGACATCAGAATCTCATGAAACTTCACACAATAAAACTATAAATCAGGATCCCGGCAAAGTGTTGAATTATTAAAATAAATTAACAATGTAAAACAGGTGATTTGTATGCCTGGCAGTTAAAGGTGCCTAGCTGGAAAACGTCAATAAAGTCACATAATAACGTGAAACATTCATTTTGGCATAAAATTACAAGTTGGCAATAAGTGGCCCGAGACCAGTAGACATTTACAATCATTTGTCATTTTATCATTATAACAAAAATTAACTATGCTTATCATTAAATCATTTTATTGGATGGTCATACAAAAATATTTAGATGTATGCTTTGCTGTTAAAAATATATGCTTTTCTGCTAAAATTGCTAAATTTAAACTATTGTTTGATAGAAGTTTGTGGATGGTATGAATATGACCCACGTCCCCGTCGTGGTGCTGGAAACATAATGACCTCTCCTTATGTAGACTAATTTCATACTCATCTAATTACAACTCTAATCAAATATATATTAGTTTGGCTTATTTTCCCACATTTAGTAGATTAGTTTGGCATGATAATTTAGTAGTAGATTACTTATATTATATATATTGAAAATTTCCCACATTTAGTAGATTAGTTTGGCATGATAATTTTGTAGTAGATTACTTATATTATATATATTGAAAATTATAGCATATAACTATAGCTACATATCTAATAGAGCTCATTATGGCTAAGTGGTCAGTTATATTTGGCCCTAGGTGCTGGTTAATACGAGCTTTTCCATGTATTTGTTGTATATCCTAATAGCAGTTATAACAACAAACCAGAGGGAATGGTAGTTCAAAACCAGGAAAAGTGAATGTGAACCTCTAGAAAAATGACTTGAGATCAGGTTTTTTATTAGTTTTAAGTTTGGCAAAATTGGAACGGGTAGTTCCTTTGGACCATAAGTTATTATTTCAAATATAATACTAATTTATAAAAAATCAACCAATTATTAAGTGTGTATCACTATTTAAACACCTGCTACTATAGGACATACTACAATTACATAATTTATTGTAACATTGACAATTTTATTCAGCTAATTGTTTAGTTTTTTGTAGATAATGGAGTCAATTGAGAAGATTAAATCGTCAACTTTACAGATAAGCGGGATTTTTTCTCGGTTAAAATCTGGCCATTATACAGTCGAAAAGGCAACAGCGGAGTCATTAAGACTCACCATGGACATTGATAAGTCAGCAGAGGATACATAAGATATAATAAAATCTTTAAGAATAAAAAATGCAAAGAAAGTTATATAAAGGACAATAACATTTCTAAATTAAAAAATGAGGTTAAATCTTTAAAGGACCAGTTGGAGAAGGCTAAGTTGGATTTATCTAACTATAGTGCTATTTTTGATGACGAATCTGCTGAAAATACTGACATGAATGCAAGTCAGCCAGATGTTGCAGATACTACTGATAGTATTGAGATGGAAAACAAGTCAGCAAAAGATAACAGTCAGATTGATGTGCCTATCACATCCACACCATGCACTAGCAATGCATAGTGACAGCAAACATGTAGCAATTTTGATTTATAAACATTGATGCGTGTCTACACAGTAGTAGTAAAATAAAAGTCCATTTAGATTTCATTTTGTGTTGTATGTAACTAGCGATGCATAGTGACATTTTAGATATAACATTTTGATTTATAAACATTGATGTGTGTCTATAGACAGTATTGTGGCAGTAGTAGTAGAATAATAGTCCATTTAGATTTCATTTTGTGTTGTATGTAATTAAAAGCTAAGAAGAGCTCATATGTACTTGTATTTTTCTGAAATAAACACTTTTTTTAGGATGGTAATGGTAATTAAATGGTTACACGAAGAGAACATTAAACATGCCAAAATTAAAGAAAAGTTCAATTCTACAAAAAAATACGGAAAGATAAACTTCGGAAAAGAATCGTTGTAAGTGGCAAAATTAATATCTGAATTGCAACAATGACAGAAACAAATTTAATAGACATATGTATTATCAACAAATTATTTTAATCTTTATTTTCATATTAAATGCTTTTCAGCATGGTTTGGCGCCATTAAAACTAGTTTAACCACACCACTAATTTCTAAGTGTACTTTTTTCCAGATACATTGTAATACACATCATTGCTTGTTTTACAGAGTGAAAGTACTCAAGTTAAGAATGGGCCTTCTACCTCATCACCAGATCATCATGGCAAACCACCAGTATTTAATTATGCTGGAATTCAGGTATTTTATATTTTTTAATTTATTTTAACACTTGGAGCTTACAGTGCATTAGTTTGCTTGGGGCATGTTGATACAATGTTAGACTGTTACAATGCCATGTCAGAATGGTCAGTGCTTAGTACAAGTCAGAAGCTGTTTACCTTTCCCTAATCACCTGACCTCACTTCTAAATATCTGAAAATTTACACTTATATTGCTGACTTTTTTGCTTGACATTTTTAGTTTTGATCATTAACTGGTGCTTTTATGGAGTGCATATAGTGACACATTGTATTTGATATCGGAAGTTTTTTCTCTGATTCCGCTTGTTTCTTATAAAGTTTTACATGTATTTAGTGTAGTTGTGCATATTGTTGTGGTTGCTATAGTTTGATGATATTTTTTACCAGAGTTATACAGCTCTTTCAGATTTGGAATAAATAGTATAGGTAGACTTATGTTTTCCCCAAAATCAAATTCTAATACTGTATACCCTTTTCATTTGGTCTGTATAGAAATTGTTTTTGCACATAATGATGTACTAGGCTATGGATAAACGACTAGTGTGATAAATGATTTACTATATATTCTAAGCATGTTTTACATTCGTTTTTATTCTAGTGTTTCTGTGCACCTGTGTCATATTCAATACCAAAGAAGACTATATCACAGCATACTTGTCCAGATACAGCACAAGAAAATCCTTCTGATGTAGGCTTTCATATTTTTACTTTGCCAAATGAAGATCTCTCTAAATGTGATAGCTCCTGATTTTGTATGGAGACTCCTTACATTTCATAAAAATACGATTTTTGTATAAGATATCTGAATTCTTGGATTAGCCCATTTAAATAAATCCTGAATATTATTTATTTATTTTACAAAATATTAACTTATGCAGGTACCAGAATTTATAAAATTCTAATTATTAATAAATCAGTAATATTTGACTATTTCATCACATAAAAATATCTCAGTAAACTTATTGTTACCCAATGCAAAAGATGTTTTTATAACTAACTGGTTTGCTTTATCCATTTTTTAGAATTGCAAATGAAAAAGGTATTTGTGATATGTTATTATGCATGTTTCAACAATAAACTCAATAATATGTTTAAAGAGAGGAACTAGTAGATATAGGAAAATTTCATATATGTAAATTCACTTTGATTCTAATAGTTTATATTCTATTGCAGACTGAATCTCGTAAGGATTATATAAAATTGTACATGATAAATAAAAGAAAAGACCAAGAATACAGAAGCAGAGAAGCAGAAAAAGATAGACAAAGAAAACAACAAAAAAGAGCTGATGAAGAGTACAAAAACAAAGAAAAAGAAAACAAAAATCTGTCAAGAAAGAAGAGAAGACAAGATGCTGATTATAGTAAGAAAGAAGCAGAATTAAGAACTACATCAAGACGGAAGAGAAGACAAGATGTTGAATATAGTAAGAAAGAAACAGAAGCAGGAACTTCATCAAGACGAAAGAGAAGACAAGATGTCGAGTATAGTGAGAAGGAAGCAGAATTAAGAACTACATCAAGACGGAAGAGAAGACAAGATGTCGAGTATAGTGAGAAGGAAGCAGAATTAAGAACTACATCAAGATGGAAGAGAAGACAAGATGTCGAGTATAGTGAGAAGGAAGCAGAATTAAGAACTACATCAAGACGGAAGAGAAGACAAGATGTCGAGTATAGTGAGAAGGAAGCAGAATTAAGAACTACATCAAGATGTTGAGTATAGAAAGAAAGAAAGAAACAGAAGCAGGAACTTCATCAAGAAAGAAGAAAAGACAAGATGTTCAGTACAAAAAGAAGGAAAGCCTTAGAGAAACAAGTAGTCGCCAAAAAAAGAGAAAAGAATCCCTTCCCTCTTCACTAAGGGGTTGGATTGATCATTTTAAAACAAAAGTGTCTGAAGGTCCAGTATACATATGTACTAGTTGTAAACAGTTATGGTATCGCCACAGTGTGGAACAGATATCTGGGAAGTTATTACAGTCAACTGATCCTGATATCCAAGAAGTGATGAGACAATGTCCAAGTATCAAAAGTATAGACAATAAAGTTTGGATGTGTAGGACATGTAAAAGTTATCTAAGCAAAGGAAAAGTACCACCACTTTCAGTAATGAATGGTATGAAGTTTCCAGAGCAGAATATTCTTCAGCACTTGAACCCATTAGAACTGACATTGCTTGCAGTACGTTTGCCATTTATGAAGATTCACCAGGCTCCAAGGGGAAAGCAGAAGAAAATACAGGGTAATATGGTTTTAGTACCTGCAGATGTTGAGAACACAGTCAGTCAACTTCCACGTTTACCATCCAATACTGCTACCATTAAAGTTGCATTAAAAAGGAAACTTAAATACAAACATCATGTCTACTGCCTCAACATTCGTCCTGAGATGATAAAACAAGGAGCTAGGTTTTTGTCAGAGACTGCTTTGTACAAAGAATATGTTACTTTTGATATTCCAGAAAACATCACTGACAGTTGTTCAGAGGATGAAGCTGAAAATATATTGTCAGAAAATCAAGGTGGTGGAGATACCAATAAACCTGACGGAGATGTAGATAAACCTGATGGAGATGTAGATAAACCTGACGATGACTGTTGGAGTGAAATAGATGATGCTGAGTTGATGTGTGGACAGGCCGATACTATGCTTACTACTCAAGATTTTATAGAGACTAATGAAAGAGATCTTCTATACAACTTTGCTCCTGGTGAGAAGAGTATCCCAGTCAGTGTTTTTCTTGACAAAGATTCTGAAGAGTTAGCATTTTCAGCCATCTTCTGTGGGGAGAGACGTCCAAGTAACAATAAAAGAAAAGTAAAGGTTACTAACAGTGATATAGTAAAATCAGAGCTAAGAAATTCTGCAGCTTCTAATGTTGAAAATTTATTTTTCAAAACAAAAAAACTTCAGATGAAGACTCTAATTAATCAATGTCAACTTGCCCTACGGAAAATAAAGTCTGGTGATCAGAAACTGGCAGCAAAAGACGTGAGAGGCCCAGCAGTAACAGATCTGATTCATGAAGACAAAGTTTACAAGTTTCTGACAAATATTAGAGGATCTCCACCATATTTTGAAAAGATAAGTAAAGACCTTTTTGCTATGATTAGAAATTTAGGCCCGGCTACTTTCTTTATCACCTTATCGGCTGCTGAGACAAGATGGATTCATCTCCTTAGAATACTAGGGCAAACAGTAGATCATCGTCTTTACACTGATCAAGAATTAGCAGAACTGAACTGGGATCGTGCGCATCACATTTTGATTATTTAGTCACAAAATTTCTCTCTATTATGCTGCTACAGTGTTGTCCATTGGGTGAAGTGATAGACTATTTTGGGCGAATAGAATTTCAACACCGAGGTTCGCCTCACATCCACATGATGGTTTGGTGCAATGGTGCTCCCCAGTATGGCAAAGACAGTGATGAAGAAGTTTGTGACTTCATTGATAATTTCCTTACATGTAAAAAGCCTTCTGAAGATAATGCAGGGGAAGAAGCCATTAATGGTGATTTTAAAGAGCTAGTAGAACTACAGACACATCGGCACAGTAGTACATGCAAGAAGAAGCGAAAGAAGGAGTGCATATTTGGATATCCCAGACCACCAATGCGAAGAACAACTATTCTTCAGCCTCTTACTGAGCCAGAATTCACCAAGTCTGACAGAGATAATCACAAAAAAGTTTACAAGAAGATTGAAGATTTCTTAAATAGTACTGAAGAAGACCTGAGTTTTGATGTGATGTTAAACATACTTGAACTCACAGAAGATAACTACCTACTTGCAGTGCGGTCATCAATTTCTTCTCCAACTGTTATGTTAAAAAGATCAATAACTGAAATCCGTACAAATAATTATAATGAAACTGTTCTCAAGTCATGGAGAGCAAACATAGATGTTCAATTCATATTAGATGTATATGCATGTGCTACCTATGTTGCATCATATGTCACCAAGAGTCAAAGAGGAATGAGCGAACTGCTTAGAAAAGCAACAGAAGATGTAAAAGCAGGCTACAAAAGTCTTAAACAGCAGGTCCGTGCAGTAGGCAACAAATTTTTAAACGCAGTGAAAATCAGTGCCCAGGAAGCTGCATATATATATGTTTACAGTTGCAGATGAAGCGATCATCACGTAAAGTAGTATTTGTAAACACAAGTCCACCATCAGAAAGAGTAACTCTGTTAAAATCACAGGATTTGCTGCAACAAATGGATGATGATGATGACAACATACAGTGCAGTAATGACATATCTTGGTATTCTGAAAGGCTTACTTCAATGGAGAATATTACATTGGCAGAATTTATTTCATTTTATGAGCGGAAACAAACCAAAGCAAAATATAGTAAAGGAGTTAGTAACACTGACCAGAATCTCCTAAAGGAAACATGTGATGATGTAAATGAAGATGAACTAAATGATGCAGAAGAAATGGAAGAATTCAATAATGTAAATGACAATGTAGAATATAGACGTAGGAAATTGGGGCATATACTCCGACCAGATCATTTTAATGCAGATAAAGACGCTGAGAAGTTTTACCGGGAATTAATAATGCTTTATTACCCATGGAGAGATGAAGAACGGTTGAAAGAAGAAAAGGAAACATATGAAGAAAGGTATGCAGCTGTGAAAACAGAGATAGGTGATTGTAGGGAGAAGTTTGAACCATATGCTGAAGCTGTTGATATTGCTCAAGAAATACTAAAGCAAAATGAAGAACAAGATGATATGTGGGATCAGCTGGCTCCAGAAAATCAACAAGCAGATGATGAAGATCGACAAAATATGCCTACACCTAAAGATGCAGGAATTGAAGATCCAGACATTGCTCATGACTTGGGTATCCCAGTAGCTGTAGTAGAAGAAGATTTCCATGCATACAATGAAATGAATGATGAAGAATACAGAGCTCATATGAGAAATCTTACACCAACACAACGAGAATTTGTATACGACACGATTAATGAAATAAAACACTCCACTAAACCTGTGTATAGATTTCTGACTGGAGGAGCAGGTGTGGGTAAAAGTTACGTCACTAAAGGCCTCTATCAGACAGCATTGAAATACCTAACCACTAGATGTGGCAAAGATTTTACAACTAGAACACTTTTGGTCATGGCTCCCACTGGCAAAGCTGCATATCATGTTAAAGGTACAACTATTCATTCTGCATTGAAGCTTCCTGCTAACCAGAAACTAGAGTACAAGCCACTGCTAAGTGCAACACCCAATACACTCCGTAATGAAATTGGCTCTGTGCAGGTTATTTTTATAGACGAAATATCCATGGTAGGATTTAAGATGTTTAATTGTATCAATCAGAGACTAATGGAAGTAAAGCAATCACCAAAACCTTTTGGGGGAATATCTATTATTGCAGTCGGTTATATGTTCCAACTGAAGCCTGTGATGGACAGTTATATCTTCAAGCAACCATCCAGTGGATATTTACCTTTAGCAGCAAATCCATGGATAGATTTATTTAGCATATTTGAACTCACTGAAATATTACGTCAGGCAAACAACAAAGCATTTGCAGAATTACTTAATTGATTAAGAGAAGGCCAACACACAGATGAGGACATTTCAACACTGAAGGACAGAATTATAGACCCATCTTCCCCAAATTATCCAGAAGATGCAGCTCACTTATTTGCAACAAATCAAAGTGTTGATGCATTCAACAATCAAGTTATCATGAAGACAAATAAGCCAAAGTTTACCATCACAGCTAAAGACACAATTGTTGGTTCAACTCCACCATCTATGAAAGAGAAGATCCTAAATGGTTTCAAGAACAGCACACACACAAAGCAACTTTCAAATGTATTGCAGTTATGTGAAGGTGTATGGCATGATTTGACTATAAATCTAGACACTTCTGATGGTCTTATCAATGGTGCATCATGTATTATCAAGAAAATTGACATTCCTTCTGATAAATCTCTACCATATGGTAAATTATGGGTCCAGTTCCTTGATGAGAATATAGGAAAAGTACTCCGTAACAGTTCTTAACGTTTGTATAAAAAGGGTATTGATAAAAGATGGACACCAATTGAACCTGTTGTAAAGCAGTTCCCAGCGGGATGTAAAGGACAGGCTCTAGTACAACGTTTACAATTTCCTTTGAGGCCTGCTCATGCCAAAACTATCCATAGATCACAAGGGGATACTCTGTCAGCAGAAGTAATAGACTTGTCAACTACCCAAAAAGTAGATCATCTTCACTATGTAGCACTTAGCCGAATAACAGATATGGATGGTCTCTATATCATCAACTTGGCAGAAAACAAATTATCCGTCTCTGAAGATGTAAAGGATGAAATGAAGAGACTTAGGTCGAAATATATCGATATTCAAGAGACGCAGCTTAGTTCTATTCCCTCAAATTTAAAGATTGTTTTTCTGAATAGCAGATCGTTGCATAAACACTTACAAGACGTTGCTAATGACAGTAATATTAAAACAGCAGGTATAGTGTGTTTTTTTGAGACAGGATTCTGCAGAAGAGATTCGAAAAAAGATACAGCCTTACATAACTATAATCAACACAGACAAGATGCAAAGCAGACTGATACTCGGAGACCATTCTATGGTTTGGCTATATATTCCTCCTCTTTGTTTGAAGAAACGATAGATTGTTCATCTGCTAACATTGAAGTCAGTCTTTTCAAAGTGGCTATTACTGATGTAATATTTGTAACTATATACAAACCACCTAAAGCACAAGTCAAGAACCTATGTAAACTCATCCAAGAAGTACATGATAGATACCTATGCAACAACAAGTGTATTATCCTTGGGGACTTTAATGTAGACTGGAACTCCACATCCTCTGAGAAGAATACTCTCCAGAATCTAATGATCAATGAATTAGCCTACAAACAAGCAATTCTTCAACCATCTACAGACTATGGCTCTACACTTGACCTGATATTTCATAATTTGGATGAAAAAGATGTTAAAAGTGGAACCAGAGAAGTCTATTATTCGGACAACAAGATTATATGGATTGCCATATAAACTAAAAGTTAATATCTATAATATACATGATAATACTATATATACAGGATATTGTGAAAATGTAAAGCCATGCCAGTTTTTATCTTTGTTAAGCATCTACCCTGTATTCATAAACCTACTATCCTATTTCCAAAATCTTATTAACCAAAAAACATATCCAAATACAGTCAAAAACACCTTTTTATCATACTGCACAGATCACGACAACAGTTCAAATTATAATTAAGCTTTATAGATATAAATTATTTCAGGTTGGTTAAAAAAAAGGTTCTCAAAACATCTGTAGAAAACTGGGCATAATGATGCGTCGCCAAATTACTATTAATGTCCGTTACATATTTTGAATAACTTTATGCAACCACATTTTTACACAAATTGTGAGTCAGAATAACCCTTTTCACAGACAAAGTGTCAGAATATAAAATTGTGGTGTGAAAATTCACAAAATTTTACTTATTTCCTAACAATGACCCCGAAAATGCCAAAAATGTCTCTGTCACATATAAGGGATTAATGTCCATAACGGCGTTTTTATCCTTGTTCATTATTCAAGTTGAATGTTTATTGTTGTGTAAGTTTTAATTCAAGAAAATTAACAAAAATAAGTCTTTCTTTTGTTTAGATTGAAATTCAATTGAATATTGTGCAAAACATTAATGTCCATAACAACTTAATGTCCATAACGCATGTATGTTTAATTTTACCCGGGCAAATTTATCAGGAGCGTTTTTACACAAGGTCCACCAGAATCCATAGAAAGCAGACGACGTTTACAAAATACAGACGTTTCAACGGAGAAATGAAGTTGTAAATGCCACTTGAGCCGTAAGTAAATTTTTTCTCTATATTTTTAGAAAAATAGTAAAAACTAAATAAAAATATTATATAAATTTGTGAATATAGCTCATAAATATTGAAAACAGATATATTTATGTAGAAGGTTTTAACTTGTAACTCCTTAGAAACATCCTTGGTCTAAGTTCGAATATGTTACATTATCCCAAGTTTTCAAAAAGATTTTTATTCTAGTATTATGGTTTTGACAATAGAGAGTATGTTTGTTATTTATCTTTTAGGCCTAAATACATGGGCTTTTTTATTTAACCGGTGAAGTGTAAAACAATATACCCTGGAAAAAAGATCCTAAATCTTACGGAAAATAATTTTATTTTTATGAGATGCACAATACTAGTATCCAAAACATTACGGGCATTTATGAAAATAGAACCATACAAAAATACAGAACACTATCAAAAGATCAGTCATTGCGTTATGTAGGAATATGAAACTTAATACCTAGCCCTTGTTATGATAATGCCGGTGACTAACGAAAAAAAAAAAATTTTTGATAAAAAATAAATGAATTGCAGGTGAATTAGAAAAAAAAATTCTAGAAACATTACCAAATACACCTCTATTCATTTAAATATTATTATTAACCACCTGTTGGTACAATAGGACACTATATAGAACTATTTACAGTGTAACATGGTACACATGCGTCAAGGTTTTGCTCACTTCAGTCTTCAACAGCTATATAATTGAAAAAAAAAACAACAGAACACTATACATGTGCAGTGCGCACAGGGCAATGTGCTACATGTATGTGTTTTTTAGCAAGCCACACCTACATTATAATGTCTAATCCAATAGGTCCTTAACTTCCATTTCTAATTCCCGAGTGTTTAGTGACAGAACTAAATCAATACCACAATTCAAGTCTTTGTTTAAACCCAGCCAGGTTCGAAACTTGACCTCCCTCACATACGAAATTAGCACTTTACCAACTGAACTACCACAGGTATCGATATATACAAAAGTTCATTAACACGAGAGAGAGAGAGAGAGAGAGAGAGAGAGAGCGAGAGCAACAACAACATAACGTATTTGAAATAAATTTGTTGTTCCACTCTAATTTTAGATGCCGCTATCAAATGCAGAAAGACAGAAAAAATGGCGAGAAAAACAAATGAAAGAAAACAGGGAAGGTTATTTGGAAAAGGAAAGACAAAGGAGAAGACAAAGATATGTACCCGTATTACTGTTAAATGAGAAAGAGTTAAAGAAACGGAGAGAATCAATAAACAGAAATGTTAAAAGACATTATGAAAGAAAAAAACAATTATTGAAAGAAATACAACAAAATAATGATGCCCCGATAAGCAGTGGGACAAGAAATAAAAAGCCGATAAGTGATAATTATCTGAAAGTTAACCTACAATTACCAAATAAATCACAGGGTGTCAGGAAAACGTACAAAACAGCACTAAGGAATGCATATAGGCGACTAAGTTTACAGAATGAGAATATAACAAAACTCCATCGTGCAAATAAAAAACTACAGAAACGGATAGAAAGAATGAAAAATGTTAAGAAAAACTCAAAGGGAGATCTTCAAGAATACACAGAGAATCTAACACCAAGACGGAAGACAAAATTTCAAATAAATGAAGGAGGCTTAACTGGAAAGAGATTTAAAGATGTAAAAAGGCGTTTATTACTAGCTAATTCTTTAATTGCTGAAGTTAAAGACAAAAAACAGACACCCTTGTTACGTGCATTATCCTCCAAGATTATGAAAAAATACAGATGTATTTCAGCATTTAGTAAAGAAATAGGAGTCAGTCGTCGCAGAACATCATCAGCAGAAAAACCAAAGAAATTCAGAATGACAATAAAATCACAGATATATGGAAAAGTAACAGAATTTTTAGAACGAGAGGATAACAGCACACTAATGCCGGGAAAAAAGGATGCCAAAAAATCAGAAAATGAAATGAAACAAAAACGAGTACTTACTGACTATTTACATAATCTGCATGAAAAGTTTTTATTGGAAAACCCTAACATCACAGTTTCAAAATCAAGTTTTTACAAAATGAAACCAAGCAATATTACATATGCAAATTTTGCGTCAAGGAGAAAATGTTTGTGTACACGACATCAAAATCTTGCATTAAAAATAAGGTGCCTTAAAAACTATGGAATAAAGGGTTCAACGAATCCAGATGCATTTGTGAAAGAGTATAGCGATGAAGAATGCCTATTAGCAATAGAAGAAAAGTGTCCAGATGAAGTTAAATACATAAACTGGAAAAAAGTACAAGAAACGAGCGTCTAAGATGGAAACAAATAGAAGAAAAACAGTTTAAAGCAGATTTCAAAGACGTCATTAAGAAAGAACTAGTTGAATTCCGAGAGCATGTGGAACGGGTACATCTACAATACAGAGAAATGAAACGACTGCGTGAAAATCTCCAAGAAGGCCATGTTCTCATTTGGATGGATTTTGCCGAAAATTTTATGTGTTCTGCCGTAGAGGAAATACAATCGGCGTACTGGAATACACCAATAATATCTCTACACACGATGGTTATTTATTTTCCAGATACACATACAAAGAAACTTCAAAGTTATGTTGCAGTTTCAGATTTAGCCAGCCATAATGCTACTGCAGTGTATGCTATACTTCAAAAACTTATACCGGCTATACAAGAAGAATATCCAGCACTATCGTATATACATTATCTCTCAGATTCACCAACCAGTCAGTATAGAAATCGTTACATTTTCCAGATCATTGCTCAACACAAAACTGAATTTGGTATTTCGGCAAGATGGAATTACTTGGAAAGCGGGCATGGCAAAGGGCCATGTGATGGCCTAGGGGGGAGTGTCAAACGTTCTGCAGATATGGCAGTAAGGCAAGGAAAATGCAGTATTCAAAGTGCATCAGACTTTTTATCCTGGGGACTTCAGTCAGAGGAGCTTGGCAGTAAGGTTAGGTATTTTATATACACCCAGGCAGATTACGATAATGCTGCGTCACAGATGGCAACCAGAGGTATACCACAGAATGTCTTAGGTACAATGAAACTCCATGCTGTTGTACCATCATCTACAGTACCAATGAAGATATATGCACGTAATTTGTCTTGCTACTGTGAAAGTTGTACGTCAGATGTTGAAATCACATTTTATTACCGTAAGAAAAGAAAGAAAAGTAATGAAAAAATAAACCAAAATAAACCAGAAGGAGATGTAGGTCGGGGTTTAGAGAAGATAGTAGAAAGCACAAGTGGATATCAAATTATCAAAGTTCCGGGTCTAGAGGAGACAAAGCAAAAATAATTGTGAAGTCATTGAACACCAGAGTATTGAGCATGAAATGGACACAGTTAAGAACCAAGTTGATGATGGTCGAGGTCGTGAGTCTGAAAATGGGAACGTAAATGAGGTCCCAGATTTAAATAGTTACGTAGCAGCCGTTTACGATGATAAATGATATATAGGTATCGTAACAGATGTTGACGACAACGATTCACAAATTAGTTTTATGAACGAGACGGGAAAATATGGTGGTATGTTCAAATGGCCAGATGTTAAAGACGAACTTTGGATAGCTCATTCAGAGAAAGTTATGCTTATTCCGGAAGAACCGATCCCGCAAGGAAAACCAAAAAAGTATTTCACCGGAAATAATTCACTGCATAAACGAAAAATTTGCGAAACGCTTTCGATAAAACTTCATGTTTTTTTTTCTTTCAGGTTTGGTTGATTTCTAATATGTTTGTTATAAAATATCAATTAAATGTTTAAATTAAATATGATTTAAAGATAAATGATTAAAGCGGTCCCATTTAAAACTCAGCAGATTACATTGGATTAATGGTGTCTCATTCTCCAGTCAAGATCATTTATTCATTGCATATCGACATGGACAATTCTGGCATGTTGGGGGAAAACCAGAGAATCCGGAGAAAACCAACTGATCATCAGCAAGTGAACTGAACAAACTTATCGCATTAGGTACAGTCCCGAATGGAGCAGCTTAAAAGTATTCAGAGGTGACGTAGCTCAGTTGGTAGAGTGCTTGCTCCGTAAGTGGGAGATCAATGGTTCTAACCCCTACCGGGTCTGACCCAAGACTTGAAAGAAGTGGGTAGTGACTGTTCTTTCACCAGCACTTGGCATTACTAAATCAAAGTCACAGTTCTTACGGACGGAACTTTAAATAAAGGAGGTCCCGTTTCATGATAAAGAATCCTGTTGTATAATGCTATCAACGCAACACACAGGCAAAACTTCTGCACCTCCGCCTATACATAGCTGATGACGTCTCGATATAAGTGAAATATTCTTGACTGGGACGTTAAACACCGTTACTCAACTCAATTCACTATCAAAATGCTAAAGGTGATACAAAAAAAGCGGTTGACACACATCCTGTATCAGTAGTATGATCATTAATGTCCGTAACGATTGACAACCTGATTATTAATAAAATGTTTTGATAGCATAATGACATTCTGACATTAGAACCCTACACCAACAGATAGGTAACATAGGACTGTAAGTTATACTAGATATATCGTAAACTCACATTATTATAAAATCACTAAATCATAACTAAAACAAACCAATTAATAATTGCCATTATTATTCACATACTAGTGCGAATTTGACCTTTCTTAGAAAAAAAAATGCGTTGACCTACAGTCACTAGAGTAATGTCAGCAAAGTGTACGTACATTTAAATGTCAGCTAAACTCATGTTGCTTAATTTTTGTAGCAACATAATAAAATTCATCCATGCTGATTTTTGAACAATTAATGTCCGTAACGCAGAACAGGGGCTTAAGTATTACCTTTCAAAAAATAAAAACTGTTGCAGATATGTGCATCATATTTCATATTATAATTCTATACATATTCAAAAATTCATAAATGACAATAAAACTATAAATGAAAATGTTATGAAATTTCATAAAATTGAAATTTTAATTGCTACATTTAGCTTGGAATGACTGGATTACGTCATCAGATTGTCGCCTATTTTTAAACGGCCTACGTGACCCAGTAATAGTGGCGTACGTGACATTTACGCGGATGTGTCATTGTCGCGTAATAACCTGTATGTAATTTGCTTCAATAAAGTTAGTTCAGTTGTGTTGTAACCTGGGCACACCAGGTTAATTACGTTGTGTGGACATACACAACAGTGACGACCTTAGGTTTCTGTACGTTAGCCTTCGGCAGGTACTTGTGCTTTTGGCACCCATTTGTAAAATCTCAAGATTTTATACTAAAACAGGTTGAGGGGTATGACCCTAAGTGTCTAGAACGGTTCATACTAGAAAATTAATAGGAAATTTATCTAAAACCCTGCTTTGAAAAATGTATCGCTAGACACAGTGCTTTTTGCAAAGTGCTGTATGAGAAATTCCCCAAGTCTGCGAGTGCATCAAAATTTTCAAAGTCTTAACTTCACGGGCAAACTATATTTATTACAGTTGAAATTGGATTTTATTTTGCTCTGCTGTCTGTTGTTTATGCACTGACAGCGACTCATAATATTCCAAATAATATGTTCGCGTTTTGCTTAACAAGAACTCGAATTGTTATCGGTCTAGTAATGATTTTAATTTCAGCTTTTGTCTTCAGTCTTTGCAAACAAGAGAACACGAGTGTGGAAGGGCGTGGTCATATGTCGAAATGACTTCTCATTTGTTGATGTTTTGGGCGTGGTCGAAGAATGTGTTAAAGCTGTTCAAAATAATAAACGTTTCACCCCGTTGTTATTTGGTTTTGTGGAATGAAATAGAGGGTAAACGAGGTTTAAATGAAATTGAAACTTGTATCTTGACGTATGTTAGGTCCCTACCACCAACAACTGCACATGTATGTTTGTATTTAGAAAACTGCTCTGGTCGAAATAGAAATAGATTTGTTTCTGCAGCAATATTACATGCAATAATTACTTCGGAAAACATCAGCACAATTGATCAGAAATTTCTAGAGTCAGGACACACTGAGATAGAATGCGATTCAATGCATGCAGCTATTGAAGCAGCGGAAAAACATACGTCAATTTATGTTCCTAGTCAGTGGGACACCATTGTCAGAATGGCCCGAAAGAAAAAGCCTTATGAGGTAATTCCAATAAAGTATTCAGATATTTACAATCTTAAGAGAAATAGCTAAAAAACTTTTTCCTCCAACTGCTGTTGACAGCAAAGGGCACAAGGTTAAATGCATGAAATTCAAATGAATCCAGTTAAGAAAGCATGATCCAGATTGCATGTTTTTAAATATGAATATGATGAGGAAGAATTTCACTGTTTTTGCATGAAGACAACAAGCTGGAAGTCTGGAGTGTCGCACATTGCAGAGAAAGTGCCACGTTGTTACAGTGACAAACTTCCTATTTCTGTCGCTAAGAAGAATGATCTATTAACACAATGTAGCGATGGTACAATTCCGGAGGAATATAATCGTTATTATAACAGTATGAAGTGCAGTGATGATATTGGGGATACTATTCCGGAGCCAGATTTGTATGACGAAGTAAAAGACACGGATGATTAAATATCGAATGCAAGTCAATTCGCCCCACGGTAAATTTGCCCCCGTTAAATTCGCCCCCACTTTTAACAAATTCGCCCCCATGTCAAAATCGCCCCCACTTCGGGCAAATTCGCCCCCACTTTCAACAAATTCGTCCCCACGTACAAAATCTCCCTCGACAAATTCGCCCCATTTTTTCTGAACTTCATTTTGTAGCAATGGCTTATGAGTTGATTAATGACAACGTGCTAAAGTAAATTCCCCCCTGGAACCTGTGCTCTCAGTGACAAAGTTAGTAGGTCTAAATGCGGTAGCTCAGTTGGCAGAGTAATCGCACCGTAAGTGGGAGGTAGTGAGTTCGAATCCAGACAAGGTATGGTCCAAGACCGCGAAGCACTCAGCATTATGATAGCTCATTATAAGTGAAATATTTTTGACTTTGGAGTTAAACACCATTACTCACTTAACTCTAAATACTGGAGGCTACTAGACGGTAGTGAGTATTTCACTTAAGAAAAGTTTTTATTGATTAATTAAAGATATTATCCATACAACAGCTATCGTCTATAGGTCGCGCACGATAACTTGGCACATCCGGGGTTTTTCAGTTTGTAAATAAACATTGCAGCTCGTTCGATAAATATGTTTTGGCCCATAGTGTATAACGGGGACAAATGTTCAGAGTTCTATCCTGCTATAATACATATTTTTTTTAACAAAAAAGTTTGATTAAGCCCATTAATAATAGTAATTTTAATAACAATAATGTCATTAATAATAATATCGTCGTGTGCTATTTTGACTCTATATTTATTTAATAAAAAGTCAAAATAGAAAATAATAATAATAATTTCTTATTATTTGCTGTATCAAATAATAAATTCTTCACCATGAAATGTATGCTGAATATATTTAAAACAAGTCACTGAATGGTTTTGCGAAAAATTTTAATTCAAAACTATTTATTTATTAATCTTATGTACTTAGTCTTATTCTGTTTTTGTTTTTATTTTGTGTCTGGAATTTATAATTGTGCAGCTCCATGCAAGTTGGTAACAGTAAAAATTTCGTCAGCTGTATCAGTCGTATCTTCTTCTGAAATGGTTGATTCTTCGTCGGCCGTCACTGTAGATGTTTCTTCTTCCTCATCCTCTTCTTCTTCTGTTGCTGTATCTGTGTCTTCGTCGCTGGAATCGGTATCGTCCAAGTTTATTACAAATTTCTCTATTTCTTGATCGACTGCGATGTCATTTTTCCAGTAATCGGTTTCTATTTTCTTTACGTGTTCAACACACCTTTTCCATTTTTCTGTCGATATGTCTTTCAATTGTTTTTCTGCAAGTTGTTGCACGTCCGAAATAGTAGTATGGTATTTGAGGAAACTAGGACATAATGAAGGCAACCGAAGGCAACTAAGACATTCCTTAGATACCAAAAGATGGCCGACATTCCTTAGATACCAAGATGGCTGACATTCCTTAGATACCAAGATGGCTGACATTCCTTAGATACCAAGATGGCTGACATTCCATAGGTACCCCAACACATTCTTTAGATATCAAGATACTTGACATTCCTTAGATACCAAGATGGCTGACATTCCATAGGTACCCCAACACATTCCTTAGATACCAAGATGGCCGACATTCCATAGACAACTTCCACATTCCTCAGATTTAAGATAGCGGTTTGGAATGCCACGGTACTATTTAAATCACGAGTTAGGTTAAATATTAAACCATATTGTTTGAAACATTTTAAAAGCATTGACAATAATATCCAGACCAAAGATGGACCAGCTTGATGAAGATCTTACAGATTTGAAAAATAAATTGAAATACATAATTGGGAAGCGTTATGGAAAAGAAATAGTGTTTGAGATTAAACTAGAAATCAAGGACATTGACAATGAAACAGAAACATTATATGTTGATTGGCATACTATTGTAAATAGATGGAATTCAGATTCGGATTAACATATGCATGTACATTCCTGAGATTACAAGAGGGTACTTGATCTTTATCATTGAAACGTTTCACATTTTAGATTTTACATTCTAGAATATTTCGCATTCCAATCATTTTTCACATTGTTTCAAAAGCATATAAACTAACATTCTCTGTTAGACTTCACCACATTTGTGTTGACATGCACAGAAGCATGATTTATGACATAGACGAATTCATGAGCAAAATGAAACAAGTTATGGTAGACGAGGTTTCAGATGTAGACAACACCAGAAGATGTTTAAACCTGTATAACTTTATATATAGTGTGGAGATTGAAAAGAACTTATTCCTCACAGCCATGGAGAATTGTTATGGCTGCCAAATTGACCACGGCAGTCAAAAACAGCATAACTGTATCATGTTAGATCGGGAGACTCAGTTGGATCTATATTTTGAACAAACTCTAGACAGAGTGGATGAGTTTGATGTGATAGAGGACTGGAATACAGCAGTTAGGTGTACAAATATACCTGACTGTTTTATAGATTACTTTGTTCTTTTTCTACAAAATGATGATTGGCGGAGGGAGCATTTACCCAAAACCCAAGAATGGAAAGATAAACAACATGAAGCAGTGAGAAGATTGATTCAACTAAAACGTATTGTTGGTGATGGACATTAGATGTATTTCAAATTATGATCTCGGTGAATTTTAAGTGGAGAAACTTGTATACAAACTATGTAATGAGAATCTTTTGAAACATATGTTTTATCTCAGTGAAATTTAAGTGAAAAACTATTTTATAAAAACTATTTAAATGGAAAACTTTTGAAAAACTTGCCATTAGTAATTTGAAAGTTTAACACTTCATTTGTTTAAATATGTCGAGTAAGAAAACTGGAAATGGTAAATAATTTTTAATGTTAAGCTATGTAATTTATCTATGAACAAAATGTTTTGTGAATAGATTTGTGTATATAAATTGAATTTCAAACTTATCGTTTTGTTATTGATTTGTTCTTCCAAAAAGTGTAAATTGCTATTAATTCAAAGAAGGATAACTGGTTACTTCGCGATATATCTCTTCTTTGACTTTAAAGCATTTTACACATAATGTGGTGAACAGTGTTTTTGCAATATAGTCAAGATTATTTCACTTATATTATGACTATCAATTTTTCCACAGTGTAGTCAATATTATTTCACTTTTTTCAACCAAATGAGAGGATAAAAGAAATGTGAGAAAACCAGCTTTATCGGGAAGAATGCGACTGATATTTCCTTAGAAATATTTATACATGTGAGATTAGTAAAAACTGAAAATGATCTGTAGTACTTGGATACTAAAATAAATTATCAGAAGACATAACTCAACTGTAATAGCGATGAAAATTAAAAACTGTTATAACTTATTACTGTATCCAAATACTACCGCATCTTTTCATTCATTCACTTTACAGATAAAAGAAACAAGAAAACACAGAAAGTTAACAATTTACTGGAAAAATTATATTACAACACATCCAAGGCCGCTGCTTATTCTGGACCCGATAAATTACATAGAGTTCTGAAAACACAAGGTGTTAACGATATTGGTAAACACGCCATACGCCGTTGGTTACACAAACAAGATGATTACAGTCTCCAGAGGTATTCTCGAAACCAATTTAAAAAGGCAAGAGTCATTGTCTCTAACATTGATGAACAAAACGACGCTGATTTGGCTGACTTTTCATCCTTGTCCAAATGGAATGATGGTGTGAAATACATTTTAGTTGTCATTGACATCTTTTCGCGCTTTCTGTGGGTAGAGCCTCTGAAAAACAAAACTGGTCGAGATATAGTCATTGCCTTGAAAAAGATATATGCAAAGGGACGTAAACCGAAGAAATTTCGGTCTGATAAGGGTGGAGAGTTTACATCAAAACTGACAAAAGACTATTTAAAATCACAAGATATTTATCCTTTCACCACCCAAAACTCAAACACAAAGGCAAATTATGCAGAACGTGTGATAAAAACGTTTAAAAAAAATGATGTATCGTTATTTCACAAAAAACAGAACACATCGTTATGTAGATGTATTACAGTCATTAGTTGACAGTTACAATGCAACACCACATAGGTCATTGGATAATATTGCACCTAAAGCTGTCAATAAAGACAACTCTACGGATTTATTTGCCTACATGTACCTGCAACAACGAAAGCAAACTAGTAAAAAAGTAACACGTTTTCGATTTAAAAAAGGAGACTTGGTCAGAGTTTCATATACAAACTTTACATTCAAGAGGTCATTTGACGAGCAGTTCAGTCGTGAAATATTTAAGATTGATAAACGTTTCCGCATGCAAGGTATTCCAATGTTTAAACTGATTGACTTCTTAAATGAACCAATCAAAGGTAATTTTTATTCCAATGAATTATTAAAAGCGGATAAAGATGAAGATGCGTTATGGTTTATAGAAAAGCAGATACGTAAGCGACATCGTAATGGTCAAATTGAATGGCTTTGTAAATTTGAAGGCTGGCCCAATAAATTTAATCAGTGGTTGCCAGAAAAAGATATCAGAGAAACTTCATCGTCTGTGAGGAAAACATGAGTTTATACGTAACATTCAGTAGTGATAAATCCTTGAATTTTTTCCCACAAAATAAGCCATATAATTTTAAAACGCACCTGAATACACCATTATTTTTGGATGGTATGTGGAAAGTAGCACTGGTAGACATAGACATAACATCTTCATCTCAAAATCCAGAAAGCTTGTATCTGTATTCTAGCATATGTGGTGAATCTGTTGTTGAGGGGGAGAAGAAACCACTTCTACGTCGAATAACATGGGAAAAGTCAAACACTGTACTTCAACACCTGCATTATGTTCCTGTAAAAAACAACACAATTTATGATATAGACATCTATATAAAGGACAGAAACAATGATTTTGCCTTATTCTTCAATCAACCAGCAACGATAACACTTCACTTCAAGTCATTTCCATTTTTTTAAAATGAGTTTTAAACAGTTATATATCCCTAACCCTCAAAAGTGGGTGAAATATTATGTAAATGCAGGAAGTGGCAAACATAATTCATATATACAGCATATGAGCGGTAGAGGCATAGGTGGATCAAGTCGTCAAAGTGGAGGTTCTATCTCTACAAATTCTAGAAGGTTTATGGTTCCGATAGATCAGCATGTCTCGGATGTAATACCAAACAACACATCCGAAAAAGTAACTGTCAAGATGGTTTCACCAACACAACAAACAATTGATCAAGCTAAATCAGAAATTCATCGTCACAAGAAGAGTATAAAAAGAAAAACACCTGTGATGAAAGGTAGTTCGTCAAAAAGACGTCGGACAGTCAAGAAGTCTCTTAAACCACACAAAAAATCTCAGAAGAAAAAACCAGTAAAGAAAACTAAAAAGACAATGTCAAAATCTGTAAAAAGGAAATCATACAAGAAGAGAAACTCACTGAAAGATATTTTTGTATAACCATGGCAGCATTAGCAACAGAACAGTTTCAAGAAGCACAACCAAGCAGTCTCAATTTATTTTCACTCCCACCAACACAAACTGCCATAGAAAAGGTATATTTCCAAGAAGTCAGACCCATTTCACAACTAACAGGAAACAATACTCCAACAGAATTCATCATAAGTGGACAGAATGGAATGGGGTATATTGACATGAAAAGATCGAAAATATATGTGAAAGCAAAAATTCAACATTCTGATGGAAGTAAATATATATCAACCGAATTTGTTGGACCTTCAAACTTGCTGTTACATTCCATGTTTTCACAATGTGATGTCACTCTTCAAGGAAGAACAATAACCTCAACAACAAGTCACTATCCATACAAGCCATGATTCAGACATTATTGAAATATGGTAATCAAGCAAAGATGTCGCAACTAATATCCCAATTGTGGGTGAAAGATACGTCAGGACATATGGACGATAATGATGTTGAAAATGGTAGCAATACAGCTCTATATGAACGTGCACAGCTGTTTCATGGTGGGAAATCAGTGGATATGGAAGGACCCATTTTACATGACTTATTTAGTTTGGACAGGTATCTGCTAAATCAAGTGGCTGTGAGTGTGAAGTTTTACAGGTCAAAACCAGAATTTTATTTAATGACGAGCGAAACATCTCCAGACTTTGAAATTTTCATAGAAGATATCTGCCTGAAAGTGTGTAAAGTTCAAGTTAATCCAGCTGTCATTTACGGTCAAGCGGAGGTCTTAAAGCAAACTAATGCCAAATATCCATATACTAGAACAGAAATAAAACAAATTTCAATACCAACTGGACAGATTTCGTGTGCTTTGACAACTTATTTCAAGGTCTTAAACCCAACAGAGTAGTGATTGCATTTGTTAAATCTGGAGCAGCTGCTGAGTCATTCACTTTAAATGGATATAATTTTCACCACTTTGATCTCAGTCAAATCGGTCTGTTTGTGGATTCTATTCCTGTATCTGGCAATGTGATGAAACTCAGTTACGACGTAAACTCTGGAGAAACAACCATACCTGCCTTCATACAAATGTTTTGAAGCAACAGATAAATGGCTGTGTGATACAGGAAATCAGCTAAACAGACATGATTTAGCTGGTGGTTATGCACTATATTGTTTTGAATTGGAACCCAGTTTTGGTGAAGGCGGCGACTATTTAACTTACTAAAGCAAGGCAATGTGAGACTAGAAGCACAGTTTAGCAAGCCACTACCAACACCAACAACGTGTATCATATATGCAGAATATCCTGGGTATTTTGCAATTAACAGTGTCAGAGACATTATAGTAGAATGAATACCTTACAACTTAACTGTGCAATACATTCAGACAGACACATGAAGATATCAATTAAAGGTGTTTATGCAGCTGACGAAATTAATAAAGTATCACTTTCAAGATCGGAAGGAATAATTGTGAATTCACAAACACATTATTTTTCTGGTGAACATTGGATTGTCATATATATAAATGAATTTAATGTATTAGAATATTTTGATTCCTTTGGGAAACATCCCAAATATTTATCTTCTTTGATTTGGAACTTTGTGAAACAATATCCAAAGTGTTTGATAAATGATCAAAGAATTCAAGACATGAATTCAACGGTATGCGGACAATATTGTTTGTTTTATTTAATGTGTCGGACAAGAGAATATACTATGCAAGATATTGTTAAAACATTTTCTAACAATTACACATCAAATGACGCCTTTGTATATAAATTAATTAATGAAAGATTTTCGTATTGTATAAGTCATTTTTAATCATTGCAAAACTATTTAACCTTATTGTAAAATAAAAATATTTGATTTAGAAGTTTCATGCTTATTGTTTTTTATTTAAAGTGAGAGCAAACAAATATAAAAATTAACTTTGAATGATAGAATAAATATCAAATACCTTTCACTTTGAAGTCATTCTCTGTTATTCATCTAACAAACATGGATGCTTGGTGGCAGCAAGAAAGTCTGTTAAAATTAGCATCTTTGTTGTGGCTCCAAGTAATTCTGGAAAAACTGTTAGTGAAAAAGATGTTAGAACAAGCTGATGGTGTGTTTAAATCACCACCAAAAAAGATTTTTTTTGTTACAGTGTTTGGCAAAACATTTATACTGAAATGGAGCAAGACATTTTAAACATACAATTCCATAAAGGTTTACAAACACAACATTTATACTGAAATGGAGCAAGACATTTTAAACATACAATTCCATAAAGGTTTACCATCAATGGAAGAACTCACTGAATGGGGGAGTGAGGAAGGTCATAAAATCATTTGTTTTGATGATTTAAAGACTGAGTTAGCAGATAAAGAGGAATTGGGACATATTTTCTGTGTGGGTTCTCATCACTATAATTTCACAGCAATACACATTTTACAAAATGTGTTTCAAAAAGGCAAGTCCATGAGAACTGCTTCTCTGAATTGTCATTATTTTATTTCATTTCGCAATTTTCGAGATCAGTTACAGATACAAACCCTTGGGAAACAGATGTTTCCTGGTAATGTAAAATATTTCATGGATGCTTACCGAAAAGCTACTGAAAAACCATATTCCAGTCTTCTAGTAGATTTAAACCCACACAGCAACAAATTGTATCAGTTGAGATCCAACTTCCTACCTGGACAGAACACAATAATATACCAACCCCTAAAATGAAGAAAAACATTCACAGACGTTTCATTGAATTCCTAGCTTCAGCAACGTCACAACAGACTGGGCATATTTTGCAAATGACAACAAAAGGTCAGTTACAAATGCTAACTGAAATTGTTTATAATGTACTCAACGGTGTCTGCCACATTTCTACAAGAGATAAAAATACAATGAGCAAACACAAAAATGCCATTCGCAAGGTGGTGTCAAGAGGGATAACATAAAGTCAGCGAAGGAAGTATCTTGTTCGCATTAAACATATGTTTCCCATTCTGATCCATGCATACTTAAGATATGAGTCGGGAGCTGATTCTGATACCGAAAGTGAAGTGGGAACAGATGATGAAACAAATTGATAACAAAGAGGACAAACTGTCAGAACCGAAACAAACGAAATCCTATACTGATGAGAAGTATAACAAAGACGAAAGTCAACAAGACAAAACAAATAATTTAGAAAACAATCATGAGAAGACAAGAAAAAGTACCAAAACACATGAGAAAACAACACAAGACATGGATATAGATGAAAATGAAAATGAAGACAAGCATGATAATTTCAATGTGAGTGAAAACAAAGCTGATAATATGCAAACAGGAAAAGGACAGTCGTATGTGCAGATGAAACCGAAAACATTTCTAAAATTAAAGGACAAACATAAAATGACATATAAAAGAAAAAAATGGTTATCGTTTCCATTGTAATTACTAATTATACCAACTTGTTAATTTTATATTATAAAATTGTACGTATATGATTTGAGAATTTGCTAATGTAATTTTTGTAAATAAATTTATGAAAAATTATGTTGTTTTGGTTTAATTTGATACATGTAAATATGTACATACCTCACATATTTACATGGGATTAAGAACGGAATGTGGATCTCACATATTTACATGGGATTAAGAATGAAATGTGGATCTCACATATTTACATGGGATTAAGAATCGAATGTGGATCTCGCATATTTACATGGGATTAAGAATAGAATGCAGATCTCTCGTACCTCACATATTTTCAAGTGTTCAGAATGGAATGTGGAAATCACATTCCTCACAGTTTCATAACATATAAATAAAAGTTTGCAATACAATTAATTTCATTCCATGAGTTTACTTCCATCATGGCAGATCAATTTCTTGCCTACTTGAAGAAAAAATATCCGAGGGGAAATGCTAAACTAGAGCAAGAACTACAACGTTTAAAAGAGGAATTGGATATAATAGACATGAAAATTGAAAAAGAACAATTACATGAAAATATCGAAATTGATCAAACTCAAAGTAACTGACGAGTTTAGTGATGCTGATGAAGAACTTATGTGCTTAGCTGTAGATAAAATTGAATCTGAACTTGATAAACCATTGCAAAAACAATTCAAATGTTTAATGTGTGAAAAATCCTTTAAAACCAAACAACTTCAACAACGTCACTTAAAGACACATTGTGTGACTTTTGACTGCAATTATTGTAAGAAAAAGTTTTCAAGGAAACTTTATCTAGATAAACATAGGAAAAAATGTGCAACAAAAGTGACAAATGTAACCATATCAAATCCAGGATTGTTTTGCAAACACTGTGACTTACATGTTTTAAATTACACAGAATTATATAACCATGTTGTATCACATCATCCTTTACAGTTTGGTGGTAATATACAACAATCTGGAAACCATAATCTGCTATCAAAAGAGGAACCTAACAATGATCAAAAGAAAACAATTAAAGCAAGTAAGAAGGTCAATCATAATACATCTTCAAAGTCAGCTTTAGGAGGTACTGTAAAAACAACAAACCTATTTCCCAATAATGTAGACCTGTATGACATATTACAATTCTATGCAGATTCAAAACATGAGGTTCTGAATGAATTAAAACAGACACGTGAAAATGTTCGTCAAATAAAATGGTACTTGAGTTCTAGAGTTGAAATGATACGTGACTTAGATGATGGAACGCAAAGAACTGTCACTGCACATTTTCGCAGTAAGACGTACGAGTCCTTCATAGCAGATGATAATGATCATAATGTAAATGAAGCATTTCAAAAGATGAATGGTGCGATGGAGGAATTTATACATAAAGGGTCAAATTGGATTGTGAATAAAGTAGATAGAATAGAAATTTGTACAGTTCCATACTCACCTCTGAATGGTTCAAGTTATATAGAATTACCAACTAAGATAAAAGCTGCAAAAGGAGTGATAAATATAAAAAACAAGGACCAGAAGTGTTTCATATGGAGTGTACTAGCGACTATTCATCCTGTAGAGATTCATCCAGAACGAGTGTCTCATTATTCAGATTATGAAAATGAATTAAATATGAATGGTATAGACTACCCAGTGTCTCTTTCGAAGCTATATCACTTTTAGCAGCAAAATCAAATTATTTCTCTTAATGTATTTGGATATGATGAGGGTGAAATATTCCCGTTATATATTTCTAAGAACTGTAACAGTACCTATGAGGTTGATTTGTTGTATTTGAGTGGAGAAAATAAATCTCATTACTGTTGTATTAAAAACTTGAATCGATTTTTAAAAATGACAAGACCAAATGATAATAATAAAAGATACTACTGTCGTCGTTGTCTACATGGATTTACAAGACAAAGTTTACTTACTGAACATTATTCGTATTGTAAAAACTTTGATTTTCAAACACTTAAATTTCCAGTTGAAGGAATAAATGATTTACTAGAATTTAAGGATTGTCACAAACAAATCCGTGTGCCTTTTGTCATTTATGCTGACATTGAAGCACTTGCAACGAAATATGACACATGCTTACCCAATCCAAAGAAATCTTCTTTCACTCACCAGACAGTTTTCGAGCCATGTGGTTATGCATATAAAGTGGTTTGTTCAAATGACAATTATTCCAAACCACCAAAAATTTTCCGTGGAAACAATACCGTAGATAATTTCATTAATGATATGTTAGAGGGACAAGAATACATTCAAAGAATACTTTCCAACCCAGAACCACTAATAATGAATCATGAAACCGAAAAACTTTTTCAAAATGCAAAACATTGCCATATCTGTGAGAAGCTGTTTACTAATGAAGATATAAAAGTGCGAGATCGTGTACATGTTTGAATACAGGATGATGCAAGCGCATGTGATTATTCAAATTACAGAGGTGCTGCTTGTCAATCTTGTAACCTTAAGTTAAAGGAACCAAAATTTATTCCAGTAATATTTCACAATTTAATGGGATTTGATGAACATCCATTAGTGTTAGCCTTATCCAAACATAAAGACAAGAAAATTGACTGTATTGCAAAAAACATGGAGAAATATATTTCCTTTTCATTGGATAACTTGCGGTTTATTGACTCCTATCAATTTATGAGCAGTTCACTGGAAACTTTAATTTCAAATTTAGCTAAAGATGGATTAGATAATTTCAAGCATTTTTGTAAATCATTTCAAAATAAGGAACATGCTAAATTACTACTCAGAAAAAATGTTTATTGTTATGACTACATTGACAGTTTAGATAAATTTTGTGAAACAGAACTCCCATCTAACGATGCTTTTTATAATTGGCTAAAAAATGAGCAAATATAAGATGAAGATTACAGACATGCATGTGAAGTTTGGAAAATGTTCAACATGAAAAACTTAGGAGATTGTCATGATCTCTATGTATTGACTGATACCGTACTTTTAGCTGATGTCTTTGAGAAATTTCGGGATATGACAATGGATTATTATCAATTAGATGCTTGTAATTTCATGACCGCCTCTGGTCTTGCTTGGAGTGCTGCATTAAAAATGAGTGGTGTAACATTAGAGTTACTTACTGATCCAATAATGTATAACTTTTTTGAAATGGCAAAGAGAGGTGGTGTTAGTACCATCTCTACCAAATATGCACAAGCAAATAATGCCTATGTTCCAGAAACATTCAATCCGAATAAACCAACATCATACTTAATGTATTATGATGCTACCAGTTTGTATGCTTCCGTTATGGGATCAGAAAAGCTACCAACCGGCTTTTTTAGATGGTTAAGCCAAGATGAGATAAATCAGTTTGATATACAAAATGTACCTAACGATGGTGATATTGGATACTTTTTAGAAGTGGATTTGCTTTATCCACAATCACTTCATGACAGACATAATTTGTATCCGCTTGCACCAAGTCATAAAATTATTTCTAATGATGAAATATCTCCGTATAACAAAACTCTCTGGAAAGCATTGTTTGGAAATCAAGCTAGAGTGAAAACTGCTAAATTGGTCCCTACCTTAGAAGACAAACCAAATTACATTTGCCACCTTAGCAATTTACAACTTTATTTGAAACTAGGTTTGAAAATAGGAAAAGTTCATAGGATAGTTGAATTTCACCAGAGAGCATGGCTAAAAGATTACATCAATTTTAATATTGACAAGAGGAAGGAAGCCAAAAACGATTTTGAGAAAGATTTTTTCAAGCTCATGTGCAATTCGTAAGTAATTTTTACCATTTCTTTGTGCAAACTGCATACTGCAAACTATTATGTTAATCTTGTCTGGTTCTGTATTTTTTTAAAAGCTAACACTTTTTTTTTGTTTTTTTTTTTTTTTTTTAACGAAGATAAAAATAAGATTGACTTGAAATATTATTCAAACCTTTAAATGTTTAACAAGAGACATCTCAAAATTAACTTCTTATACATTTTACCGTTTAAATACGTCGATTCGATTCGAAAACATATCCACAGCCATCATATTCTCATCCCACGCCGCATTCTTTCTTCTTTCTATCAGGAAGTTATGGAAAAGTTGTATCGAAAAACGAAATAACCCGGAATGAAGGAAATCCCTCCAATGTCTAGAGCACCACTATGAGACATAACCTACCTATATAGTGTCCGACGGCTGTAAATCCTTTATAAACTTTGCGTTATTGGAATGTGAGATTGAACTCGGACTGGTATGTTTGTAATTAATTTATACATTTTTTTTATTTTTCAGTGTGTTTGGTCGAACCATGATGAACTTCCGAAACAGAGTTAACATCAATCTTGTTAACAATAAAAATACATTGAAAAAAATAACTGCTAAGCCATCCTTTGAAAGATTCCAGATTTTCTGCGAAGATTTGACGGGAGTGGAAAATAAAATGACATCGTTATTCATGAATCAACCTATATATGTTGGTGAGTGTTCATTTTTACAAAAAGATTTTTGAATTAACGAGCATTTTGTATCAGTAGTGAATCAAATATTTGCTAATAGAAAAAATTATAACTTTATAATACCAAACAAGACATACACGACGAAAGCTATCACCCTCAGGAAATTTAATAATAATACATGTATAGAGCAAAAGAGATATAAACATACCACTCCAAGATATAAAAACCAAAGTATGAGTGTATAAAGAAAGGATTAGAGGTGGCTTTACATATCAATGGATATATAACTTATTAACTCATGGAACTTATTTTGTAGGTGCATCAATACTAGACTTGTCTAAAGTGAGAATGTATGATTTTCATTACAATGTTATGCAGCAAAAATATGGATGGGAAAACATAAAACTGCTATTTACAGATACCGACAGCTTGGCATATCAGATATTCACCGATGATGTTTACAAAGATATGGAGACTGATGCACATCTCTTTGATTTTTCAAATTATCCAAAAAACCATAGCTTATATAGTGTCACCAATAAAAAAAAATTGGGAATCTTTAAAGATGAATGTGAAGGTACTAAATAATAAGAAAAACTATAGACTCATTCAAAATCTCATTTATAACAATTTACAAGTAATTTTTGGTAAATGTGATATTACAATATAAACTGTAATCATCTTAAAAAAAACTTTTTATACGGTGTATGTGATATGCAAGATATCGAGTTTCATTATCATCGTGTTTAAATTTTAGTGGAGAAAACTACAAATTTGATAAATGGAATTTTAATAAAGAGAGAGAAAAGAAATAGTTCTATTTCTTTATTTAAAAAAATAATACGAAAATGTTTCAAAATTCAAACCGTATAAGAAGGTTATCATGACTATATATATATATATATATATGTGTGTGTGTGTGTGTGTGAAACAATTTTTTTAAATATTCATTTGTATTTTTATGTATAATTTCAGGACAAGTGATAAAATAATTCGTAGGACTCAAATCTAAAATGTACTCGCTGGTATTTGCAAAAAAACAACAAAAAATACTGCCAAAGGAGTGTCAAAGACAGCAATTTGTCAAAATCTACGCCATGCTAAATATCGAAGATGTTTGTTTCGCAAAAAACTTAAAAAAAGTGCTATGAAATTGATACGATGTAAAAATCATAAACTGTATATGGATCACATTATTAAAACAGGACTGTGTGCTTTTGATGACAAGCGCTATGTGAAAAATAACAAATTTGACACTTTTGCTTATGGACATTACCTATTAAAATCTTAAGTGTGTGTGTGTGTGTGTGTGTGATGAAATTATGTAAAACTGAAATATATAGATTTAATAAAGACATTTAAAAAAAAGTTGTTTAGTAATTATATAGAACAGAATACAGCAGACACTTACAAAGTCAAAATTTATTCTATAGTCACAATTTGAAGTCGATATAAACGTAATATAGTTGCTTCAAACTCTTCGTAACAACAGAAGTCTATTAATACTGGAATTGGACTTCTGATAACAATTAAATATGTGATTAAGCATAACCTTCTAGGTTATTAAAAATCGGAAGGTGTTTTTGGTTTCATGCAACTAGATCACGATTATATGTACTTGAATTACATAGGTATAAAAAATTCGTTTAAAAAGTCAACTTCAGAGAGTGCTTCAGGCTCTTCACTTGTAGCTGTACTATTAGTAGCTGTACTTGTAGTATGAATCGTCTTATGGGGGGGTGACTTCCGTTAGAATTGGTCTTTCAAAGAACTGTATGCGGGCGGAGACATGTTGGGTATTTTTTGGGTCTCAGCAGACTTCACCTTCGATTCATACTTCGGATTTCTTAGAGGCATGCACTGTGCTTCAATTTGATAATTTTCCTTTTGTTCATCATTTTGCGCCTCTTCAACAAAAAGTTCTTCAGGTAGATTCTAAAACAATAATTAAAATCTTTTTCTGTCGTTGTTTTTTATTTATTTATTTATTATCATTGTTTAAAGACATTAAGTTTTTTACAAATTACATTGTATAAATCATATAGTCACAACATACCTCTGGATTAGCTCTCTCCAAATGCGGTCTGAGTTTGATCAACTCATCCAGACCAAGTCCTATTTTATCAGTGCTCTTCTTTCCTTTCACTACTCTATTATCGTAAATGTTTATATAAAAAAATGATTTGCTTTTAACTAGCACAAGGTCTTTACTTCGACCAAAAAAGGTCCTCACTTATACTTTCCCATCGGTTTTTGTTTTCTGAATGAAAGTTGCCATAGTCAGCTTTTCTGTCGCATTACAGAGTGATTTTTTTCATAGACGAGCATCTTTTATAGGGAGAATAGCTAAATGCTTATTTGTTGAATACTAGCATTAGCCTACGGTCCAATCAGAAAGTCTTTAAAAAAAACCCACCTCCAGATTAAAATAATAATAATAATAATATAAATGAAAAAGAAAAAATGAACCAACCAATCAGCGTGTTTTGGATTAACTTT
Source organism: Tegillarca granosa (assembly GCA_029721355.1). Classification (NCBI taxonomy): domain Eukaryota; kingdom Metazoa; phylum Mollusca; class Bivalvia; order Arcoida; family Arcidae; genus Tegillarca; species Tegillarca granosa. Next base: position 59,991 of record JARBDR010000544.1, read on the forward strand.
CCAGGACAACGTTTCTCTGAAAAATTCATTTGGATAGCATAGAGAAAAATAGCCATTAAAATTCAACGTATTCAAAGTAATACGTTTCAAGTCATATACCTAGGATCTTTCTAGACATCTATGACTTCCATTTATTTCAGTAACACTAGTGTTCATTTTCAAGTCCTAGGTCAAACCCAAAGCCTCAAAGAACTAATAAAGTATTATATAAACCATTGAATATTTTAAGTAAAATTTAATGAATCGATATGAATTGGTAAAAACCAACAGTGGAGTTGATCAGAGAAAATTGATCATTGGGGTGATCTGCTCATATAGTTAAAGGGCGAATTGACTATGATGTGGTATTTGGGCATATGACTATGATAAGCTACTCAGAATCAAACATCTTACCCTGTTGCTTTAGAGAGAATATAATTTTTGATATTAGATTACCGGTACAAGAAACTCAAATTTAAAATGACAAACTATAAATTTCAGGAATTTTTCAAGTTCTCATTACCATAAAGATTATTTGTGTGCTATGCATCCATCATGACCATCACCATGTTCAAATAATTCACCCTAACCAACCAGTAAGGATTGATCCTACACCTCCTAGACCAATTGCTACACCACAAGTTGATCCAGTTCAACACCTACATCCTGCTCCTTGTATAAGGAATAACCCCCTATAGCACAGCGTAGCTTAAGAAGGTCGAGACGCATAAGAAGAGTACCCAATAGATTATTATATGAATAATAAATTAACTTACCTCTTTTGTATGGTTTCTTTCACCAAGTCAAATATTTTTTCCCCATAAAGGGCATTTTTAGCATTGATTTCCTCTGCTAAATCATATAACTTTATAAGAACATTGCTTTTCTTAATCCAAAGCATTATTCTTGATTGAGTCTCCTCAAGATGCAGAATTGCATGGTATGTTGATATTATATCACATATTACATCTGTGAACTTTTCATATCTATCATTAAAATATTCATAGACTAATTTCATCTCGACATGATTATGCTTATCTAAAAAACACTCTTTACATTCATAGTCACTAGGGTCAATATCGGCTACCTCTCTCAAAAAAGACATTATTAGCTAGTGCAAGTTTACTATGTTTTGATTTATTTACGTATAAGTCGGTGATACTTGTTTGGATATTTTAAATCTAAAGATCATGTGCTTCCTAACAAACATGAACTTGAACAATAGAGCACATGATTTTGTTTGTGGCTAAACTTGATTGAAAGATAACAGAGAGAGGTATCCGGTATTAACCTAGTATCAAAAAGGCTTGCATTTCAAAGCTATATGGTCTATTCACTAGATTTAAATTTTTAATCTTTTTAGATTGTGTTTCTATCCTGATGAATACTACTTTATTATTTTAATAATGGAAAGTTTGTGTGTGTGTGTGTGTGTGATAACCATTCCATAAATTCAGATTTGGGTTTCCATTCTGATGAATCCAAAGTCTGTGTGTGTGTGTGATAACCATTCCATAAATTCAGATTTTGGTTTCCCAAAATGTGTGTGTGTGTGTGTGTGTGTGTGATAACCATTCCATAAATTCAGATTTGGGTTTCCATCCTTATGAATCCAAAGTGTGTGTGTGTGTGTGTGTGTGTGTGTGATAACCATTCCATAAATTCAGATTTGGGTTTCCATCCTTATGAATCCAAAGTGTGTGTGTGTGTGTGTGTAATATAAACATTCAATAAATCCAGTGATTATATTATTAGTTGTTGGTGTCTTTGTAATTCTTGGGATATTTTGTACTTTTGTCCCAATTTGTTATTGTTTACAACTTTTTCTCTAGTATTTTGTAATACTCATCTATTATGATGCAATACTCAGGGTATTTGATGTAAAGATTGTGTCTTTCCATAAATCCAGTGTTTATATTATTAGTTGTTGGTGTCTTTGTAGTTCTTGGGATATTTTGTACTTTTGTCCCAATTTGTTATTGTTTACAACTTTTTCTCTAGTATTTTGTAATACTCATCTATTATGATGCAATACTCAGGGTATTTGATGTAAAGATTGTGTCTTAATGTTACAATTTATTAATGTTCACATCTATTATGATGCAATACTCGGGGTATTTGATGTAAAGATTGTGTCTTAATGTTACATTTTATTAATGTTCACATCTATTATGATGCAATACTCAGGGTATTTGATGTAAAGATTGTGTCTTAATGTTACATTTTATTAATGTTCACATCTATTATGATGCAATACTCAAGGTATTTGAATTGTTCCTGGTGTTAGTTGTTATTGTTAATTTGTTGACTAATTTATTGATTGTTAGTTATTATTGTTAATTTGTTGACTAATTTATTGATTTTGCTGATAAATAAGTTTGTAAAGCTTTCACATAAAGACTTTGTATTGATGATTGTTTTGATCAAAATCTAATATGTTTATTGCTGAAGTAGTGACTTTTATTCACATTGTCTAGCATAGGTTTTTTCTCGACATTTTGTTATGTTCAATGTTTTAAGAACTTACTTTATTAGCAATACGATTTATATTTTAATTCACATTGTCTAGCATAGTTTTTTTTTTCTCTACATCTTGTTATGTTCAATGTTCTAAGAACTTACTTTATTAGCAACACGATTTCTATTTTAATTCACATTGTCTAGCATAGTTTTTTTCTCTACATTTTGTTATGTTCAATGTTTTAAGAACTTACTTTATTAGCAACACGATTTCTATTTAATGTAATAATAGTTTTTAGTGAAATTTCTATTAATTAAGAAAGCAATTTTATAAGACATGGTTCTAACATTTTGCAAGTCACGTACCTATTCAGTGCAAGTTTCAAATTAGTGGAATTATACCGAGGAATTTTTATGTCATTTTTTTAATCATGCGAATTATAAACTTAAAATATATCCTAAAGCAGAAACGGAAGTAGAACTTCTACAGATAAGCTTTTAAATCTCTTGTAAGCTTATTTTAGGTGATAATCTTGGGTATGGATGTGTTTTTTATGTTTAATCCCAGATCTCAATTTCTATGTAGTTCTTTTTTTTATTTCAAAAATGTGACTCATTACTTTAGCAGGAAAATACTCATCTTATTTTTTTTTTAATTACAATTTATTATTGAAAGATATAGAACCAGTTTATAATACTTGTAAAATTTTAACTACATGTATATATGTTTATTATTTATTCAATATTCCAGGTAGTTTTAAAAGTATTAACTGAAAATAAAAGAAAATGAAAAAATTCATGATTTTCCTTCTTTTTTCCCCACTTGAGTTTCATATATTTCCAATATGATTTCCAGCGTACATGTACAAATATAGAAGGTTAGATGTCATACTCTCAGCTTGAGCATCAGCATATGATGCGAGATCTATAAAAAGAATACAAAAATATAGTTAAATAAGGTGTACTTGGTAAATCAAGGATATAATAACACAAAATATTAAATATCTATAGTATTTTAAGTACTTCTTCCAAATATGTCCAGCAACCTATTATGAATGTAAACTATCCTAGTACCTATGGAATGTCAGCCATCTTCCTATTTATGGAATGTGTTGGGGTACCTATGGAATGTCAGCCATCTTGGTTTCTAAGGAATGTCAAGTATCTTGATATCGAAAGAATGTGTTGGGGTACCTATGGAATGTCAGCCATCTTGGTATCTAAGGAATGTCCGCCATCTTGGTATCTAAGGAATGTCGGCCATCTTTGGTATCTAAGGAATGTCTTAGTTGCCTTCGGTTGCCTTCATTATGTCCTAGTTTCCTTAAATACCATACTACTCGAAATAATAGTGATTAGTTCCAAATAGTGCTAATATTTTGATTTCTGTATGAAACGAGACGTTAAAATTTTGCCCTGTGCTAATTTTAAATGTTATGTAGTTCTGGTAGAAATAATTTCCACAAGAATTTTAAAATTTAGGTTGTTCATACATTTACAAGATAGAAATTATTAATTATTAGCCTGATAGCATATTTAAATAATTAGTATAGATTCATTTATTTCTTTTACTTTTTAATTGAAAAGTTTTTATAATAAAAATTAAAAACAAAATTAGATAAAATTAAAAAATATATATGTATGGACCCGGTATTGTTCGAACTCACTTGTGACAAAATTATATAGCTGTCCACTAACTGTAAGATATGTTACATACCACTGAGCCAAGGACGACAGTAACCTATCCTATCAAATTAAAGGTGTTAAGGACAAATACCTTGTTATATCTTCAGACAATTCGTTCCACAGATATGTGGAACTTCACAAAAATTATGCAGAAATGAAATAATTTCATGTGAATATTTAAAAAGTTTCAAATAAAGAACATAAATGAAAATGTCCAAGATAAGTGGAATATGATAAATATTTATATTTCAACAAAAATATGTATGAAGGTGCAGGATTTGTTCAATGTGCGTGTTTCATGAGTCCGAGTTACAATGTTTATTTACAAAATGAATAAGCCCGGATGTGCCAAGTTATCGTGCGCGACCTATAATACCGTCTAATAGTTCCATATATTTGTCCAAGTTGAAAATGTGGACAGTTGGTGGTTAGAGGTAAATAGCAATAATCGTACAAAGGACTTTTGATAATCACCATTTCAATATAAATTATTACAGTAATCGCTGTCTTATGTGTGAATTCAGTCAATGCATTATGAATACTCGACATAAATTGCAACACACGCAATGCACAAATAATATGTTAACAGTGTTAATTTGGCATATTCGAGGTAAAATAAAATTAATAATAATAATAAAAGTTTTAAAAAGGTAAAAGTTTGGGGCGAATTTTCAAGAAGTGGGGGCGATTTTGACATGGGGGCGAATTTGCAAGAAGTGGGGGCGAATTGACCTGATACCGAAATATCTGTTAATACATAAGTTTCTAAACATAAATGTTAACACCCGTACCGAAGGAGAGAAAATGATACAACACTATAAAATGTCTGTCACATTTATTGCCGGAAATCATCTATACTGGGTACATACAATTATGTCAATATCAATATATCCAATCAACATAACATTCCAACGACCGAACATTAATAAACATAGAATCGATTCCTTACAGCGATATCATACAGTATGACATGAAATCACATCAGAGTGCCATTGCTTTACCCATGAATAGTACTGAATATGCTTATAATACTATGGAATAGTGATGAATACACTTAGAATAGTGATGAATACACTTAGAATAGTGATGAATACTAAGTTACTGGCTATGAATAGTAATGGAATAGTACAGAATAGTAAACTTACTATTCAAATATTGATGGAATAGCACTGACTGCTATTCGAATACCAATGATTATACATGAATACTGTCTGACTAGCATTTGAGTACTTTCATCATAGATACTGACTAGTAGTTAAAATATACACTGCATAGTCGAACAATCAACAACATCTTGTGGTTCTATAGAAGTACAACACGGCACAGTGCAATTTAGTTATGGCTGAAATAATGTTGATATTTTATATGAATGTGTAAAACAAAGTGAACAATACTGTACTTGCACATTGTTATCTCCCTTTATCGCTCTTTAGTGTGAGAAGGTAGATTTAACGTACAGACACGCGCCAGGGGACATTCTTTCCGCGTCAGTGCATTGAGATTAGTAGATAAAATTTTTCGATCATCATCATGTCTCTATCTGTGAAGTGGTTTCAGCAGAAAGATTTATCGGGACATTGGAGTAGAAGCATTAGAGCAATCCCAGAGAAATTTTCCCTTGAATCGATACGACAGTACCTGATGGAGAGTAGGGACAAGACATTTGATAAGGACTCTGTTCGGGCGTTCAAAAGTTTAAAGGCCTATAAGTATTTCCAAGCCGGTTACGTACAGAAAATTTCAACGTGCACTGCGAAAGATGTGTCCGTTTCTGATGACGATATTTTCTTAGCTAAAGCAGAGGTTCTGCCGTCCATGGAGAGAAAAGTCTACAAAGTCAACGTCTGTCTGTCTTCCTGTGGTGATGTTTTAGGTGGCTCCTGCATGTGTGTTGCTGGGTATGTAGAATAAAATATAGGCTAACTGTTGATTATTTATTCAAAAAAATTAAAAGCAAACTTCAAAAAAGGTCAGCAGAAAAAAAATTGAAATAAATATACCTGTAATCAGGTAATAATGATAATGATTATATTATACCATACAGCCATAGCTGAGAGGGCTTAAAAGTTTCCTTTTCTTACCTGCTTACTCCATAGAATACATCCTATCTTGTTTTCTTTGTTTTATATCTAAAATATACCCTAGAGCTTTATGAAGTTGAAATATTGTTGTTTAGATCTCCTAAACGAATAAATGAATGATAAAAATTCATAGAGCTTTATAATATTAAGTTTATATTATAAGACAGTGATGAATTGAATATCATTAGATTTGAAACCACCGTCATAAATCAGATTTTCCTATACTCCTAATGTTCATCTGTTTATATTTATATATATATATATTTTTTAGATTGGGAGCAGCATGTAGCCACTTAGCAGCATTACTCTTTGCTTTGGAAGACTTCATTGCACAAGGGTTCCATAATATTCCAGATGACAAGGCCTGCACAGATCGTCTTAAACAGTGGAACATTCCAGCTAAAAGACATGTTGAACATACAACAATCAGCAACATTGTGATACAAAGGTGAAATTTTAAATTAAATACCTGTAATTTTGTCTCTAATTTAATAATAATAACTTAATCAAAAACTAATCTTATATCCATTATGAATTTGACATTAAGCAGATATATAGAATAGTCCTTATCAGATCTAGAGGTCCTGGGTGGGGTTGAAGAAGATATTGGTCTGGAATCAGTTTATTTTAATGCATTACTTTAATATAGACTTAGCAAGTATTGAAATAAGTGTGATACTTTTTTAAACTATATATGTATTTTTGAAACAGCTGCAATTTTTTGATGAAATTATTATTTAAATTTTGCTTGCTAAATTTTTTCAGGCCCCAGCTTCGGAAAAAACCAAGATTGGCAGTTCCAAGAGCAGATTTCCGCCACGAAAATGATAGAACTGTCGACGAGATTGCCTTAAAAAACCTTCATCAGGAGATTAGAAATCTTGTCCCAAATTCTGGATTTTCAAAATATGGACTCAAAAGAAACACACAATCCTCACTAGGTGAAACTGACACAGAGTTAAGTTACATTACTGTTCACCCACCATCAATGGAAGACATTAAATTGGCAAGTGACGGTTTTATCAATAGTTTAAATGTTACGGATGAGGAAATATCCAACATTGAAACACTAACAAGGGATCAGAGCAAATCAAGGGTATGGCACAAAGAAAGAGCTGTACGAATAACTGCATCCATTTTCCATCAGGTGTGTTCACGTCGGGAATCAACTGATCCATCGCGTTTAATTAGTCAGATTCTGGGTTACAGAAATGTTAGCACAAGAGCCATGAAATTTGGACTAAAATGGAGAAACAGGCACAGTCAAGGTACATGGATTTTGTTGATGACGATAATTTAACATTTATTAATTGTGGTCTTTGTGTTTGTAAAGACATGCCATTCCTGGGTGCTTCACCTGATGGAATTGTTAAAGATTTGAATGGATATCCAGTTAAGCTTGTTGAATTTAAAAATCCATCATCTACATGGAGGATGAGTCTAAAAGAAGCAGCAATGAAACTTTCATGTCTAAGACTGGATGAAAATGATAAAATAATTCTCAATGTTAAGGATAAATACTACACCCAGATTCAGGGTCAGATGGGAGTTTGTGGAATAAATTTGTGCGACTTTGTTTTATGTACATCTGAAGGCATTTTCGTAGAGACTGTTTCTTTTGAAAAAGAATTATGGAGCAAAATGAAAGAAAAATTGTCAGCTTTTTACAAGAAATTTGTTGCACCAGAGATTGTTTATCCCACTGTGAAATTAGGGTATCCTGCTTTGATTTTGTGAAATCTTAAACATATATTTGTGCTAGAATTATCAGATTTTTGTATATTTGTGAATATCAGTCTGAACAAAAGAATTATTTTTAAACAGAGTGAAATGTAAATAATCATGTAATGATAGTTGATAAAAGTCCAAAAAAGGAATTTGAGTATGGGGTAAAATAATAACATTGCAATTTTCTGAGATTAACTGAAATGGATATTAAATGTGGGTATCAAACTATTATGGTATAGTAGCAGGTTATTTTCAGATTTTAACATGTTTCTGTTTTCTCTATACATTTTTGTCATGTTGTACCTAAAGTTTTATATGCAAATATTCTTTTCTGTTATCTGTCAAACAATTCCACATTTTCACATATTACTACTTCTTCTTATGATCTGAATAAATTTTCCTCTCATTTATTGCTAGTAGTCACATTACAGATTTCAAAAAGTCAGATAATAGAATTTATTTGTTTTACTGAGAGTACATTAATGAAAAAGATATAAATATTTTAATGTTACATTTTTGAACATTTCAATATTGTAATAAACTTCTGAACTGTTGAAAGTGGAATTTGTTGATTTGATTTTTATTGAAGTTCTGTAAATTATTCCATTTAGCAGTCACATCTTCTTCCTGAAGCATTCCATTTACAAGGATTTTTGGAATTTTCATGTCCCATATTTATAGATCAGTATATTGTCTTTGTCATGTCTGTCTGTCTGTCTGTTCATCAGAAACATTTATCTTGGTCCTGACTTTGAAATGCTGAGACATTGTCTGCGGTACAACTTTCTGTGTTGCGATATCAATGTCATACTAAGAGGTCAAAGGTCATGAAATGACATCTAAAATTGGGGCTGCAGTGACCGAGTGGTTAAGAGGTTGATCTACGAATCCAAGCCTCTCACCTGTGGGTTCGAATCCCGTTTGGACCATATCATGTGGGAAAGTGGATTGTCCTTGCAGTTGGCCCTTACTGGTTAGCTTGGTGTCAATATAATGTGACAAGTGGGGTGTTGTGCATGTCTTTGACAACACTTCAGTGAGCTAGCACCTTGAAAGTCACCATCAGTGTGTGCTACTACAAAGCAGACCATAAAATACATCTGTACACACTCATGCACCTTATAAAAATGTGTATATATTAATCCTAGAGATTAATAACCTTGTTGGCATCGCTGGACGGCTGAGACGTTGGTCTACAAATCCAAACCTCTCACCCTGGGTTCGAATCCCGTTTGGACCATATGTGGAAAAGTAATTTTTCCTTATTGTTGGTCCTTACTGGTTGGCTTGTCATAATTATGTGACTGACTGGGGTGTTGTGTATGTCTGTGACACAATACTTCAGTAAACTAGCACCTTAAAAAAGTCACAGGTGTTTGCTACTACAATGCAGACCATAAAATACACCTGCACACAAATTGTTTATAGATTAATTCTAGAGATTAATAACTTGTTCTCGACAGGAATAACTGAAAAATAGTTGATGTGACTTTAACAATATACAAACAAACATTTAAAATCAAGAATGAATGGGATTAAACTGAAACATAACTCTTGACAAATGACACACATTTCAAAAATTTAATTCTACTAACCAGTGTCTCAACAACTGAACATAATTAAATGTATGAATAAATATTATTTTTATAAAATTTTTTCAAGATATCTTGTATAAATTATACTTTGAAGTAGATACAAAACATGTACATCAGTATAAGGTTATTGTGTATTTCAGTTATCTCCCTTCATACAAATCACATGTATTATGATTATTTTTAAAATCTTTATCAATTCATTTTAAGAAATTATTGGAGTTTGAAAATTTGTTAAGTAGCTGCATACTTTAAAAATATCCTCTGCTACATGGTGTAAGGTCAACGGCATAACTCCGTCAAGAATATGAAAAATTTTTATCCTCTGAATGGCCCTTTCAACATGAATGCGAACAGAGGCAATTCGTCTAGTTTCTTCAACTTGCTCTGGAGTAAGTTGCCCCAACTTAGACTCCATAAAAGGAGGCAAGTTTAATCCGACTCCACTCGGGAGAATGTCATCAATTTGAAATCCACGATCTGCCATGACTGAATCCCCTGGTTGTAGATGTTGAAGTATACCACAGTCCTTGGTTATAAACTTGTCAGAACAAGAGCCACCATACAAGTTTGAAACATACACTACACTTCCATCTGGTGATACACCAACCAAGGCTTTATAAGTATTGTGATGCTTATAACTGGACCATAACTGTCTCTGTGATTTTAAAGAACTTGGCTTTTGACAGAAAACTTCTGTACAGTCAATTATCACACGAGTGTTTTGGTACTTTTCAAATTGTTCTGGCATTTCCTGTTGAACTTCATTTAATGAGGAAAAGTTTGTGATGGCCTCTAGCTCGTCACGCAAAAAACGTACCCACATTTCAAACATTTTTGAAAAATGTCCTTCTGAAATTCCTAGACGCTGAGATATATCCGGTAGGAGAAGACCGACTTTCAAACGAACAAGAATTGCAAAAAACTGATCGATCAAGGGGATACTTGCTTCTTTTCCAGGTTTAGAGGCATACATCTTTGTTGTTTTACTGTCCTCTGGCTTTTTTCCCCTAGAATATTTGAGGTTTTTGGCCTTTGGCTCTAAGTACTGAAACAAAGCATGAAACACTCCTTTGTTTGCCAAACCTGTCCAAAACATTGCTGTTTTGTCATCCTTAATCAATTTATGGTTGAATGGGGGATTTTGTTTTTCCTTTTCCTTGAGTTTTAACTTCAAACTATTGGTAAGCTGTTCAAAATGTTTTAATTTCACATTCAACATTTCTAACTGGTGATTACTTGGTGGAACTGAACTTGTTGAATTAGTCTGATTTGGCTCATTATCTGTCTGTGTAGCTTGATCTTGAAGAATAATTCTTGGGGGGGGGGGGGGTTTTACTCGCATAACTGTGGTCAAAACTATCCAGCACAAAACTTTCTTCCGGATAAGACACCAAAGGAACCTCTGAACTTGATAAAATATCTTCCTGTAAATAAAGAGTGAGAATCCATAAATAATTTTGTTTAGACTACAGAATGAAATCTGTTAGAATTATAATTAGCAAATATAATGTTGAATATTGAAGGCAGTTAAAATGTGGAGCAGTTCAGCATTTATGGTACTCAAATATTGCAGGAGATTCAGAGATAAAGTAAAAACTTTAACTGAAGTGAAATTAAAGCATAAATATTCAGGAGTACATCTTATGTTTAGTCAAACAGTTATATGATCTCATAACTTGACTAAGGTCAAAGTTAACAAAATAAACACTTCAATAAAACCATCCCACCTGTATTGTTTTTTCAAAATAATTACAAAAAAATATGATAATATTAAAATTGAAAAAAAACCATGCTTTTTACATCACTGATTGTATATATATACTTATGATCTTTTGTGATCATATGTTATTATTATAAATTTTGTTGCTCAAGCACAGTTACAATCATTGGTTAGGGCAAAAAATAGATGTAACAAAACAAATGAACTATATACAAACGATTAGTAGCATAATCATTATCTACAGATGCTTATGTTGTGGGGTTTTTGTATAGTTTTTTCATTCTTTCTGTCTTAATATTTTTTCTATTTTAGTTTTTTTTAACATTTTCATCTTTATTGAAGTGTATTATTAAATCTTAATGTAAATTATATTTTCAAAAGTAGCTTTTAAGTTATTTTTAGAAGTGTTCATTGTTGTTATTATCAAATTTAAAAAAATTAAAATTAATTTCATTAATAATAAAACATAGTAACTGGTGAACTACAGGACTAAGATAAAAAGATTCAAGAGGACTGGATTTTTTTTTTTTTTTGAAGGGTGAGGGAGATAAATGTTAAATGTTGCCGTTTTTAAAATTCAACCGAAACAGTGGACTATGAAATAAATTTATCCGTTTCGTTTCCTTTGAAAAAAGAATAGGTTCGGTCATAGGTTTGGTATTTACAATTTTTTCAAATTTTCATTTAAAAAATCAGAAACGTATTAGTGTCTCGGGAGGTATGTAGTAACAGTTTCATTAAAAGGTATATACATATATATATTTACAATCATGATCGGGTCGGACTCTGAGCTAATTTCAATCTCATTAACAACTGATGGCACTTCGTCATAGTTCAGTTTTCTTTTGGATCGTTTGGAAACAGAAGACGTGATGATGCCTTCCTTCTCGGCCTTCGAAACAATTTCCGTCCATTCCCTGGATTTTGTACTGGTGGATGTTTTTCTTGACTTTCCAACATGTTTGTGCTTTTTTGGAAGTCCGACAGTTGGTACTGCATCAATACTGTCTCTGTTTCGGCGATCCGGTTTACCACTTACAAAATGGCAGCCACAAACTTTCGCATACTTCACATTTTTTAAGTCCTGTCTACCAAAAGCACGAATCCACGCCGACTTCAAAATAACTTGCTTGGGGAACTCGAAAAAACTACAGCCATTGTTGTTTTTGTCTCGTCGATGATTACATCCAAAAATAGCACAGTGATCGTGACCGCCCATTTGTTACTAACATTCATTCATAAACCTTGATTGATAGCTCTATGATAGGTGAGGACTGCCCCCTGACGAGTTGTTCACGTACATTCTCGTAAAGTCTCGGGGTCATGCACATGCGCACTAACAATGTGCAAGTACAGTATTGCTGCTACAACATCGTAACAATAACGTTTCAACAAACATACTTGTTATAGGTATTCGAATGCATTAAAATTGTATTTTGTATATATATATATATATATATATATATATATGCAGGTTTTGTTACTTGGAAATAAAACAATTAAAATATGTAAACCATGAATTAAGGTAATAAATTCAGGAAAGATTATGACATTATGATGATGTACATTTGGATAGATATATGGCTAAAGGGAGATAACCACTGTACCTTTCACTTTACACTGTAACAAGATTGCAAGAGTTACTCCCCTTGGGTTAGCATACACAGTATACAGCAAGTCCCACAAACACTTGTTTTACAAAACTGGGCAAGTGTGATTTGAACAAACTTGGTTAACTTAATATTTACAGGTGAACAACTTGTATAAACTAGACATGCTTGAGTTAACTTGGTTCAACCCAATATTACAATAAAATACTTCTGAATGGGTTATTTAGCAAAACAATCACATACTTTTAGCTTGCATGCTAAATACACTATTGTGAACTATTGTATTGGATTACACAGTATCTTATCACTAAATCTCTCATGAAATTATGTATGACCACTGTAAAACTTATTCTGGCATACCAGTCAAATGCCTCTGGGTTTGTACACATATACTTTGGACTAAATAGCACAAAATAACAATTATTATTGTATGGTCGCAGCCATACGCACTCATGTGATATACCGATTTATATAAAACAACATTATTTGTAAACCTGGGCAACAAAGTGTATGCAAACATAACGAAAACATCTTTATCGTCTGCTTTTTAAAGGGAAGCGGTACACGTGACTGATAAACAAATAGATTTTTCTACACTTAAATCAAATGACAGCTTCTAAAACATATATCGATCGATGAAGGAATACATTACGAACACCTTGATGCCTGTATTATTACTCAACACTTCTTAATATCTTACCTGAAGGAGAGAAAATGAGACAACACTATAAAATGTCTGTCACATTTATTGCCGGAAATCATCTATACTGGGGCTTCCAACTTCCGTATCACGGGCTCAACAAACTTTTGGATTACCTCCCCTTTGACCAGTCTTTGAGCTTATACATGAAGCGAGTTACACCCCCTTTGACTGCATATTAATAATTATTGTGAAATAATTAAAAAAAATATTTCCCCGATTTCCAGACATCTACTACATAAACTACGTCGATTTATATTTTAAGATATCAAATTTTACGAGTTTTAATATTTAGATTATTAAGTATCATCAGTAAAACCTCGTTATACCGCCAACATTTATCCATTAATATTTAGGCGTTATAACGAGTTTGGCGATAAACTGGGGGGGAGAAGAAAACCGGAAGATTACATGTGTACTTTTTTCTGAGGTCGGAATTGGATACGTATGTCAAAATCGGAATTGGAGACGGGTCGCTTTAAATAACATATACATGGTGAAGGGAGGAAAATAAAGCTATGAATAAATATCAAATAGAATTCACAAATACATTTTATTTACAAATAGTGTTGTTTTTATATTTGAACACTGTACATTGAAAATGTTAAATGAACATGTGTGTACAAAGCATATGTCAGTGACTAGATTTTAAAGAAATCACGGATATTGGATTGTTTTAAGTCCTTCACAGTCACGTGCTCAATTTGACTTTTCAAAGATAAAGGTTTAAATAAATCGTCATCAGTGGTTAAATCACGCGATTCAAAGAACCGTATTGTTTTTGTCGCAGTTTTAGCCTCAGATGCAGTTGGTACGGGCTCGGGTTCGTCGTCTGAACATTTTTCGTCATTGACATTAATGGTGCTGCCCTGGGATGGGACAATTGTCTTCATTATCATTTCGTCACTAATATTTTCAATTGGTTCACATTGCAATCGCTGTCCACAAACTCACGGACAGTTAACCGCATCTCGGGATCAATTTCAAGATCACGATAAACGGTTAAAGTCAATTTCCTCGTCAGGGTTTGTCTGTTCAGTGTCAGATTCACTTGGCGTTGAATTAGAATCGATGGTCAGGCCGGTATATTTCCAACAATTCACTATCGTCTGAACCGAAACCTTATCCCAAGCAAACTTGACAAAGCGAATGGCATCACTGAAAAGTAAATCTGGTTGCTTTTCTTTTTTCTTTTTTTTTTTTTTTTTTTTTTTGCATCTAAACAATCAACATAATGTTTTAACTGAAATTTACGGTAGTGAAATTTAAGGTTTTGAATAATGCCAGCATCAAGAGGTTGTAAATGGCATTTGGTAGTCGGTGGCAGAAAGTGTGGCTTTACATTAGAAAGGGATGGTAAAATATGGCTTGTGCATTGTGCATAATCAAAATAACTTTCCGGCCATTTCTTTTCATTTTAGCATTGAATGACCGTAGAAAATCTGCAAAAATCAGGAATGTCATTTAGGCCTTCTTATTAGCAGTGTAGTCAACATACAGCTTGACATTGAAATTTTTAAAACAACGGGGGGTTATTGATTTGCCAATTACAAGTGGCTTAATTTTTTTAGTGCCATCAGCATTACTACACAAAACGATAGTAATTCTATCCTTTTTCCTTTTTTTGTCTTTTGTGTCTGAATGTTTTAAGTGACCGGTCAGGTTCCATCCTATAAAACAACCCTGTCTCGTCAATATTAAAAATGTCCTTAAGATTGTAATTTTTCATAACTTCAAGGGCTTCTGTTCTACCGTCAGTTACTAACTTTTTGTCAACCCCTGCACTTTCGCCCGTAATAACATGACTTGTTATAAAGTGTCTGGACCTAAAATGAGTTAGCCTCCCATTTGAATAAGAAAATTCCGTTATCCCTATATCATTTCCGAAACGTGTTGCCTTTTCACGTAAAATTTCATCAGTGATAGTTATATTCTAGGCTCCGGCATTAGAAAACCACAAATATAACGCCTTTTCCATATCAGAATGCACAGCACTCCTGTGTCGTTTTCGTGGAGTGTTTTAGTATGTTTTTCATAATATTCCACAATATTCTTTTTCTGTTTAAAATCCAACAAATTCCTTTTCCGTTTGGGTGTCGACATTTTGTTTGTATGTGAAATATAAACAACAAACAAGAACAAACACTTTACTTGATGTATAACCAAAATGTATTACACTGTTTATTTAACCTAAGTGATCATAGGACATTTGCACTGATAGCAGCAACTCCATCTTCACATGTTAGAACATCTTATAGTGTTTAATTGCTATCAATTGACATAATAAAGGCTTGATAAATTCAGAAGGATTGGAATAAACGACAACTGTCTAATATCAATATATGGCCGCTGTTTGACATGGAAAATAATTTTATTGCTTGATAAGTTAATTTATAAACCTTCATTATGATTTTTCTCCGGTATCAAGAATATGTACTTACGACCTTCTGGCATACAACCCTCGATATGTCTTCATTTTCTCCCTCAACTGTCAAGTTTTTTACACAAAAATCATACAGGTCTTCTGCATTCCTGATGACAACCTCTCTTCCCTCTACTGCACTTCTTGCTACCTGCTTCACTACTGCCCCAAGACCATCACATTGCCCCTTTCCGTATCCGGAGCCGACAAAATTCCTCTTAACAGTGAAGCCATTTTCTTCTTTTCAGCAAGATAAATCATAAAAAGGCTATCTTGATTTATAATGAGAGCTGCATCCTTCCGTGAACTGTACTTGATGATCAATCTTTATTTTCTTCGCCAATTGATTGTTTGCTGTCGACATAAAAGTGTGTACAGCACTTGGATCACGCTTTAGATCTGTTGATATGCAAAAAATGCTTTCTGTTACAGTTTCACTGCATCCATTATTCGGGCATCTATAATATGTAACCATTGTGTAATTTGCTGGTATAGCGAATGGGCAACCTGTATTTCATCTTGATAGAATGTCCTGTAGTTTTCAGCAAAATCTGCTGCCATCACAATCCATCCATCTCGAACACTTTCTTTTATGCGACTTAACTGTTAGTACTGCCAAGTCGCAACAAAGAGATGGGAAGAAAGAAAGAACACTTCTTATAGAAATTCTTTCAAAGGCTTCTTTTGAGAATCTGTTTTTGAAACTAGCTGTTTCTAGGTTTTTAGGGTTTTTCCATCCTTATTTTTCATCTGTACATTTTCCCACTTTTTCCAAGGAATTACAGTGTAGTTTTCCAAAGACCTTTTTTAGATAACCACACTGTTCACAAATCTTACATCTTCTTTCAATACAATGATATTGTGGAATTTACTATCTTTTGGACACTGTCTTAATGGCTTGCATCAGTACTTTCAGTTTCATTTCCATATTTGTACAATACTCACAAAGGCACTGGCGGAGTTGAGTAACTTCTCAACCTCTCTTTTTTCAATTCTTCTTCGTTTGCTTCTTTCCTAGTTAAACCTTTGGATTGTAGATGACATTTTTGGTTTCGTTGTTTTAAACATGCTCTGTATTTCTTCATCCTTTCTATGGTCTTTTCATTTGATTGTTTTCTTTTTTTCTTCAGATAGCGAAAGTCGGAACAGTTTAGCCCTATTTGCTTCTTTTGCCCTGTATATAGATAGCTGTCCCATCTTTGCCAATTTTTCCAGTTTTTCAACATATTTTCAACATGTTCTTCTTTGGGTATAGTTTTCTTCTTTTGTCTTTCTCTAAGTGTTATAGTATCTGAAAAAAACCAAAAACATTCAAAATGCCAAGTTTTATTTCCACACCAATGAATTACAATTCTAAATAGACTAATGGTAAAACTAAGAAAAGACAAAATTAATGAAGATCAAGTGAGGCAATGTAAAAAAAAATTCGTTTTACCAGATTATGTCGAATTTGCGAATTTGTCATTTTAGAAATATTAGGTTTTATTTTTATATTCTCTTCAATATATTTTACATATTGACCTCAAAACTATTTTGGACTTAAGAATATCTAAGGGTCAATTAAAATAACTAAGTTGGTGTCTGCTGTTGATCATTGCCCCAAGGATGCCTAAAACTTTGTAGCTCAATACATTGGTGCTGCAGCTGAAATAAAATATTAAATTCTCTGTGAAATTGTTTATTTTATTTTATTTAATCTCTTCATCTTTCAGCATGTATGTATAGCTGGATTCGGAAAAACTTCATTTTAGGAATGTTGGGTTAAGTTTTCTATGCTCCTTAACATATCGACATCACAACTATTTTGAATTTGAGCATAAATTACTATCACAACTATTTTGAATTTGAGCATAAATTACTAGAGTTATATTTCCAACTGTTTGGCTTATGTTTTTTATTATCAAACTTTTTGGTCTAAGTGTCACTAATGAGGAATGAATTTCCGAAATGTGCACATCTGGCACATCAAAATTCAACTGGTATTTGTGCTATATATTTACTACTCCTGAGCGGGTGCCGCTGCTGGTGGAGTAAAACTCCCCGAGGGTATCCATAACTCAGTAGGCAGTACTTTGTGCTGTCAGAATATGTACCATTTAACAAAATTTTCAGCTGCCTTAAATTGTAAAATTTGTTTAAAACTAAGATTTGTTCCTTCATGCAAAGCATTCCTTAGCTGGATTGGATTAATACGATTTTGGAACTTTAGATTCATTAATTTCCAACTGTTTGGCTTATGTTTTTTATTATCAAACTTTTTGGTCTAAGTGTCACTGATGAGGAATGAATTTCCGAAATGTGCACATCTGGCACATCAAAATTCAACTGGTTTTTGTGCTATATATTTACCAGAAATGCATGCATTATGCATTAAGACTGGCCATTGTTGATATTTATTAACCAGTCAGTCACTGTACATTAAGTGCATGTCCATACATACATATACGCACATAATTGGCATTATCATTTTTTATCATTAAATTTTAACTATTATTATTTTTTTTTCTCCAAATGTTGCACTTGGCAAAAGAACCAAACACAACATATAGCAAAATAGATTTTAAAGAAGTTTTTGAAGCCTCTATTATTAAATCTTTTTCAATTCCATTTTTTATTCAGTCAATATTGTGGCGGTCTTCAATAAGGTTCGTATATGAAGGGAAAAAGTATTGTGTCTGAAAGCTTCTGATAATTTTTTTCTACATTTTACTGTTTTTTTTTTTCTAACTGCTTAGCTCTGATTCTTATTTTGACATTCTTGGTCATTGGGCACCCTAAAATATGAAAATATTTTTAATTTTAAAACAATCTACAATAATAATGGACTGTAGTCAAGGGAGCAAAGAACTATCAAAATACTAATTTAAGGTAGAAAAGCAAGAGTAGTTACTTAACCATTAAAAAATTGCATAAAACGGCAAGACTTGAAGGCAATGTTACATTAAAGTCTGTTCACAACCAATTAGACTCGGTTTTTTGCAGTTTTAATGGTGTTAGTGTGTGAATAAAAATCATAGCTTTTGCATCAAGAAAACAAGGCCATGCCGTTATATGGTCTGTTGTAAACGGCGTCTAATCTGCTCTCTAGACTTCATATTAAAACTTTTTTATATTGCCTACGATATCGCTTTTTGAATTGTTTAAGCGCTTTAAATTATTTTGGCGCCATTTTTAACATTTAATCATCTGCTCTAAAACTACCAAACCAAATTTGATGAAACTTGTGATTATGATGCCTTGGTGAAGGCCTTTCAGATTTGCACAAATGAAGGAGTTATGTCCCTTTGGGGCCCCATAAAGGGGGGAATAGTGAAAAACTTTAAAAATCTTCTCCTCTGAATGTATAAGAGATATACCTGAGTTATTTCATCTTCAACATTCTTAGGTCATCTAGTTTTAGATTTGCACAAATGGTAGCTATGGGGCTTAAAATGGGGAAATGGCAAGGCACTAAGTTGGGAAATTCCTAAAAATTAAATATTTATCACTATATCTTGAAAACTATTAACTTTTTGTATAGGCATATATATTCGAATGTTGTAGGTATTGATATGACGATCATTTTGATATACGGTTCAAGGTCGTTTGTTCAAAGGTCAAGGTCATAGTTATAAAAGATAATTGACATTGTTAATTATCTTAAAAACTATCATATTTTTGTATAAGCATATATATTGGAATGTTGTAGGTATTGATATGACGATCATTTTTAAATACAGTTTAAGGTCATAGGGTCAAAGGTCAAGGTCATACCTACATTAGACAATTAAAATTGTTAATTATCTTCAAAACTATTGACTTTTTGTAAAGGCATATGTTTTAGAATGTTGTAGGTAGTGATATGATGATCATTTTGAAATACAGTTTAAGATCATAGGGTCAAATGTCAAGGTCATTGCTACATAAGACAACTGATATTGTAAATTATCTTAAAAACTATTGATTTTTTGTATAGGCATATATATTAAAATGTTTAAGGTAGTGATATGACGATCATATTGAAATATAGTGAAAGGTCAAAGGTCAAGGTCATAGCTACATAAAACAACTGAAATTGTTAATTATCTTGAAAACTATTAACGTTTTGTATAGGCATATATATTAGAATATTGTAGGAAGTGATGTGATCATTTTGATATATAGTGTAAGGTCAAGGTCATTGCTACATAAGACAACTGATATTATTATCTTGAAAACTATTAACTTTTTATGTAGGCATGTATATTAGAATATTGTAGATATATAACAAATACCTGCTAAATTTTGATGTGCCAGATGTGCACATTTCGGAAAATCATTCCTCATCAGTGACACTAGGTGCCGAAAAAGTTGATAGATTAAAAAACATACGCCAAACAGTTGAAAAATAATGAATCTAAAGTTCCAAAAATATGTGAATCAAAATCCAGCTAAGGAATGTTTTGCAGGAGGGAACAGACCTTAGTTTTAAAAAAAATTCAAAAATTAAGACGACTGAAAATTTTGCTAAATGGTATATTTTCTGACAGCACAAAGTACTGCCTACTGAGTTATTGATACCCTCGGGGAGATTTACTCCAACAGCAGCGGTACCCGCTCAGGGGTAGTAAATATATAACAAATACCTGCTAAATTTTGATGTGCCAGATGTGCACATTTCGGAAAATTATTCCTCATCAGTGACACTAGGGGCCGAAAAAGTTGATAGATTAAAAAACATACGCCAAACAGTTGCAAATTAATGAAGCTATTGATATGACGATAGGCATAAATATTAAAATATAGTAGGAAGTGAAATGACGATCATTTTGAAATATAGTGTCAGGTCATAAGGTCAAGGTCATTGCTAAATAAGACAACTGATATTATTAATTATCTTGAAAACTATTAACTTTTTGTGTAGGCATGTATATTAGAATATTGTAGCTATTGATATGACGATCTTTTTAATATATGGTTGAAGGTCATAGCTATATAAGACATCTGAAATTGTTTATTATTTTGAAAACGATCAACTTTTAGTATAGGCATATATATTAGAATATTGTAGGTATTGATATAATGATCATTTTGAAATACAGTTTAAGGTCATAGGGTTAAATGACAAGGTAATACATGTTGTAGATACATAAGACAACTGAAATTGTTAATTATCTTGAAAACTATTAACTTTTTATATATGCATGTATATTAAAATGTTGTAGATATTGATCTGACGATCATTTTGATATAGGGTTCAAGATCATACGTTTAAAGGTCAACGTCATTGGTTAAAAAGACAACTGAAGTTGTTAATTATCCTAAAAACTATCAACTTTTTATTAGCTCAACTGAGCTGAAAGTTCAGATGAGCTATTGCGATGGTTCATCGTCTGTCGTGCGTCTTGCGTTAACTTTCTACATTTTATTCATCTCTAAAACCACCAACCCAAATTTAATGAAATTTGGTGATTATGATGCCTGGATGAAGGACTTTCAGATTTGCACAAATAAGGGAGTTATGTCCCCTTGGGGCCCCAGAAAGGGGGAAATAGTAAAAAATCTTTAAAAATCTTCTCCTATGAACTTACAAAAGATATAGCTTAGATATTTCAGTTATAACATTCTTAGGACCCTTAGATTCAAATTTGCACAAATTGTAGCTGTGAGGCTCAGAATAGTCATATAGCAAGGTACTTCATAGGAAGATTTCTAAAATATATATATTTGTTCATATATCTTAAAAACTATAAACTTTTGTATAGGCATGTATATTAGAATATTGTAGGTGTTGACATAATGATCATTTTGATGTACAGATTTAGGTCAAGGGGTCAAAGATCAAGGATGTAGATGCATTAAAATATTGAAAAGGTTAATTATCTGGAAAGCATAGGCATATATATTAGAATATTGTGGCTATTGATATAACACTCATTTTGAAATGCGGTTTAAGGTCATAGAATCAAAGGTCAATGTCACGGGTGCATTAGAATACTGAAGAATGTTTTTCTAGATTTCAAGGGTGATTGTGGTGGTGTTTTGTTTCCGCCGATGGTGATAATGATTAAGTTACCCTGTTGATGATGTTAAATAAGTATTTTTGACAATGATGGTATTGACATGGGTTGCCCTTCTGTGGTGGTGATGATGATGATGATGACGACGACGACCATCATGATCATCATTTATTCTCATTATCTTAACTATTCATGTAAAATCATCACCAACATGGTGATACTTCTTCGCCATAATCATCATTAGCAGAACTAGTGTCACCACCACAATTGTTATCAAGAATCATTA
Source organism: Tegillarca granosa (assembly GCA_029721355.1). NCBI lineage: Eukaryota > Metazoa > Mollusca > Bivalvia > Arcoida > Arcidae > Tegillarca > Tegillarca granosa. The sequence goes on from JARBDR010000544.1 coordinate 82,236, forward strand.
TATTCATCTTTTTGAATACAGCTTTTCATGTTGCATCATCACGAGTCATTTTGAACATCACCAAATTCATAAATACTAGCCAAGTCACATTATCATCATTAGCAGCAGCAACAGAACCACCACCATCATCATGACTTTTGTACATTCATCACTCTCAGAGCTTTGGTTTTATTAAGTTTTTTGAAAATTGATTTGTGCAAAATATCAACTCCTGTTACAGTTACCTCCCATTCTATAACAACTTTTATAGCAAAACAATATTCTACTGAATAAAATATAACACATTTCCTTAAAAAAATGCATGAAATATTTTTGTGTTCATTAACTTTAATGTTTAACCCATTTTTCTTGACTGACTTGATTACATAATATTATAAACATTGTATGACTTCCCCGATAGCCTGTCACAAAAAAACATAGAAATAGCCATTTTGGATTTACTTTATTACTTTTATGTTCAAATTTTCTGATCATAAAAGTGTTTGTTCCTGAAAAAATTTTGCTTCCTTGGCATTTAAAGTAAATTTAATGTTTGAACCATCTGCCACAGCCTCACAGTTTTCTAGATGAATTGATACAAGTGTGAATCATCATATGGCATTTTATTTGCTTCAAATTTGTGTTGAATTTTTTCTCACAGTACATTAATTTATAAACGTTGCCTTTCATTTTAGATAAGCAATGCCAAAGAAGAAATCCTGGAAGAAATCTGTAGCTGCGAAGAAACAGCATGAAAAATTTGAAGCGGCAGGTGTGGGCTCTGTCCCTGTAGGTGTGGGCCTCGTCCCAACATCTGTGCATCTGGTTGTGGGCCTCTTCCCAACAGCCATGACGTCTGTATCGGTAGGTACGAGTCTCATCTCGTCACCTGTGACAGTAGAAACTGTGCACCTCGTCCAAGATTTTACTTCTACAAATGTTGCAAACTATAATCATACAAGTTTTATTGAGAACATTACCTGTAAATTTATTGAAAACTTTGACAGCAAGTATGATAATTCAAATTTTATTGAGAATTTGACTGAAAATTTTTCAGAACTTTTGGGAACTTTGACAGCAAGAATGGTATGTCTAATATAAAAGAAAAAGAAGAAATACTTGAATCTGAAAAAAAATTAAGGAAAGTAACAGTAAGCTTAAACTATCTTGTGTAACTCCAGGAAGCCCTTTTTTCTGATTTCAATCAAAATGATGAAATGTTTTCTTTGTATTCTAGAGGAGTTCAGCGTACTTGTAACGTATTAATGCCCATTATATGCTTGAGAGATGAAAAGTTTATGACATCAGTATAAACTCAGTTTATACTGATGTCATAAACTCCGAAATGTGCACATCTGGCACATCAAAATTTTACTGGTATTTGTATTATATATTTACTACCCCTGAGCGGGTACCGCTGCTGGTGGAGTTAAACTCCCCGAGGGTATCCATAACTCAGTAGGCAGTACTTTGTGCTGTCAGAAAATGTACAATTTATTAAAATTTTCAGTCGTTTAAAATTTGAAATTTATTTAAAACTAAGGTTTGTTCCCTCAAGCAAAGCATTCTTTAGCAGGATTTGGATTTATATAATTTTGAAACTTTAGATTCTTTATTTTCAACTGTTTGGCTTATATTTTTTATGCATCAAACTTTTCGGTCCTAGTGTCACTGATGAGGAATGAATTTCCGAAAGGTGCACATCTGGCACATCAAAATTTTACTGGTATTTGTATTATATATTTTATTTGAAGGTGACGAATTGTACAAAACTCGTATAGCTGAACTTGAATCGCAAAATAAATTCGTATCCAATCTACTTATGTTTAATGGGCTGCAACAAAGATATCAACCTCTTTGGGGAACTTTACCATGACCTATTTTGACACAACTTACACATGAAGATTTTTATAATACAGATAAATATTAAAGAAGGAATCGATTTATTATTCAGTGCACACAGAGCAGGGTTAGTTTTAGATTCTGGTCTTTGTTCAGCATTTGTTTTACAACACTGATAACAAACTTGTTTTCTTTGATTCTCTCTCACACAATGCAACTGGTCTGTCTGCTGCAGATGGGAAAGCTATTTCTATTCTATTTGAAAACATTCAACAATTAGTACAATATCTTTATTCATATTATAGAAGTTGTCACTCAGTTGTGACTCAGTTTAAAATCTTGCCTGTTTGCTTTAGGAAAGATGTCTTGCTCACTAAAACGGACAATTCTACATCAGAACAACTACAAAAATATTTCCAATTTCAAAAAAGTATGCAAAAGGAAAAATACAACTTAATCCTAGGAAACAAAAAGCAGCACCAAGACCGCAGATAAAATATGCGTTTTTACATGAAAAAGAAAAGATAATTTAAAAGAGTGAAGGAACTAGAAAGAGAAACAAGAGGCCCAATAGGGCCTGTGATGCTCAACTGGCTGCATATGTAAGACAATGTTTGTTTTTGATTGAAATGCTGTTTAACGTTCAACTCAAGAATATTTCACTTATATGGAAACTGTCAATTTTGGAAATGGTGGAGGACACTGGATTATAGGAGAAAACCACAACCAAGCAGCAAGTTTACTGACAAACTTTCAAAGATGAAGTGCTAGCCCACTTGGCATTAATGCACAATGTCAGGGGTGAAAGGTGCTGTGATTCGTAACATCGAATGTTTAAGACCACACAGCCACTGTGGTGCCTTTAAGACAATGTGATGTGGTTACCATAATTGGTTCATCAGCTTAAGATGGGAAATAAATTGAGCTTATGACCATTTTTGTTTCAATGAAGCCTACTTTGCAACACACACATGCAGGCATGCTTCACTATGCCATAAACTCAGCTGGGTTTAGCCAGTTGAGCTTAGAATAGATCCACAATGGCTATTTTATATATATATATATATATCTAGTAACAACAGGCATCTAGACTGGTTCAAACTTTTTTTAGGCCGATGTAGGAACCTTCCACAGGAAGTTTGGTTCCAATTCGCCCAGTGATTTTAGAGGAAAAGATTTTACTAAATATTACACCTAATTTGCATATTTCTTGAAAATTGGGTCAATAAAAATTTTTTCAGAAAAGAATATCATATATTTTGAATCCCATACAGTATACTTTCTATATTTAAAATTTGAGCTCAATTGGTGGAAAAAAAGATCAACAATGGTCTTTTTTTTATCTATTTTTAGTTATGACGGCCATCTTGGATGTCGGGACGGGTTGCCTGGTACCACCTTTAGTCAGGCTGACATTTGGACCTTCCACACAAAATTTCATTCCACTTGGCCCAGTTGTTTCAGAGGAGAAGATTTTCAAAGATTTCACTAAATATTACACCTTAAGCATAATTCTTGAAAATTGGGTCAACGAAAAAGTTCTCATAAAAACCCTTTAAATATGTTGAATGCCCTGCTATCTACTCTCTACATTTCAAATTTGAACAAAAACGGTTAAAAAAATGACTCAGCAATGGCTGTTTATGGGTTTTTGCTATTTATAGTAACAGCGGCCATCTTGGATGTCTGGCGGGGTCGCCTGGTACAAACTTTGGTCTACCCCACCAAGGGACCTTCCACATTAAATTTGGTTCCACTTGGCCCAGTGGTTTCAGAGGAGAAGATTTTCAAAGAATTGATTAAATATTACACCTCATTTGCATAATTCGTAAAAATCGGGTCAACGAAAAATTTCTCATAAAAACCCGTTACATATGTTGAATGCCCCGCTATCTACTCTCTACATTTCAAATTTGAACAAAAACGGTTAAAAAATGACTCAGCAATGGCTATTTATGTGTTTTTGCTATTTATAGTAACAGCGGCCATCTTGGATGTCGGGCGGGGTCGCCTGGTACAAACTTCGTTCTACCCCACCTAGGGACCTTCCACACCAAATTTGGTTCCAATTGGCCCAGTGGTTTCAGAGGAGAAGATTTTCAAAGAATTGATTAAATATTACACCTCATTTGCATAATTCGTAAAAATCGGGTCAACGAAAAATTTCTCATAAAAACCCGTTACATATGTGGAATGCCCTGCTATCTACTCTCTACATTTCAAATTTGAACAAAAACGGTTAAAAAATGACTCAGCAATGGCTATTTATGTGTTTTTGCTATTTATAGCAACAGCGGCCATCTTGGATGTCGGGCGGGGTCGCCTGGTACAAACTTCGTTCTACCCCACCTAGGGACCTTCCACACCAAATTTGGTTCCACTTGGCCCAGTGGTTTCAGAGGAGAAGATTTTCAAAGAATTGATTAAATATTACACCTCATTTGCATAATTCGTAAAAATCGGGTCAACGAAAAATTTCTCATAAAAACCCGTTACATATGTGGAATGCCCTGCTATCTACTCTCTACATTTCAAATTTGAACAAAAACGGTTAAAAAATGACTCAGCAATGGCTATTTATGTGTTTTTGCTATTTATAGCAACAGCGGCCATCTTGGATGTCGGGCGGGGTCGCCTGGTACAAACTTCGTTCTACCCCACCTAGGGACCTTCCACACCAAATTTGGTTCCACTTGGCCCAGTGGTTTCAGAGGAGAAGATTTTCAAAGAATTGATTAAATATTACACCTCATTTGCATAATTTGCAAAAATCGGGTCAACGAAAAATTTCTCATAAAAACCCGTTACATATGTTGAATGCCCCGCTATCTACTCTCTACATTTCAAATTTGAACAAAAACGGTTAAAAAATGACTCAGCAATGGCTATTTATGTGTTTTTGCTAATTATAGTAACAGCGGCCATCTTGGATGTCGGGCGGGGTCGCCTGGTACAAACTTCGTTCTACCCCACCTAGGGACCTTCCACACCAAATTTGGTTCCAATTGGCCCAGTGGTTTCAGAGGAGAAGATTTTCAAAGAATTGATTAAATATTACACCTCATTTGCATAATTCGTAAAAATCGGGTCAACGAAAAATTTCTCATAAAAACCCGTTACATATGTTGAATGCCCCGCTATCTACTCTCTACATTTCAAATTTGAACAAAAACGGTTAAAAAATGACTCAGCAATGGCTATTTATGTGTTTTTGCTATTTATAGTAACAGCGGCCATCTTGGATGTCGGGCGGGTCGCCTGGTACAAACTTTGGTCTACCCCACCTAGGGACCTTCCACACCAAATTTGGTTCCAATTGGCCCAGTGGTTTCAGAGGAGAAGATTAAAGTTTACGCACGCACGGACGGACGCACGAACGCACGCAAAACCATGCCATAAGCTCAGCTGGCTATAGCCAGTTGAGCTAAAAACTCTTAAAAGTATGCAAAAAGCCAGAAAAGACACAGATTACAAACACAAAGAGATACTGAATAAACAGAATACACGAACAGATTCGAAAAATTGGAAAGAGAAAGAACTCTTAAAACTATGCAAAAAGCAAAGATAATAAACACAAGGAGCTACTGGATAAAAAGATATACACGGCAAGATGAAAGAGTTAAAGAATTGGAAAGAGAAACAACTCTTAACTAAGCAAAAAGCTAGAGAAAACAAAGATTATAAACAAGGAGTTACTGGATAAAAGACATACACGACAAGATGAAAGAGTCAAAGAATTGGAAAGAGAAAGAACTCTTAAAACTATGCAAAAAGCTAGAAAAAAAAGATTACAAACACAAAGAGTTACTTAATAAAAGAAATACACGGCAAGATGAAAAAGTTAAAGAATTGGAAAGAGAAAGAACTCATAAAACTAAGCAAAAAGCTAGAGAAAACAAAGATTATAAAGACAAAGAGTTACTGGAAAGGAAAGGAAAAGAACTAAAAATTCTATGCAAAAAGTTAGAAAGTTCGAAAGTCATAGGCAAATGGAATTTTTAGAGAAACAAAACATTAGGCAGGATGTAAATTATAATAAAATGGGAAAGGCAAGAAACTTGAAATACAAACAGAATGCAAGGCAAACCCCCTCAGTTGTTGAGAGTGAACGTTTACGCAAACTAAAAAGTAGAAAACGCCATATGTCAACAGAAAAAGATCGTGATAAAAATAGGAAAAGTCTAAAAAGAAATGATGCTCCTTTTGTTGAACAGGAAATGATACATGCAAAGTATAAAAAGTATGGAAATTCAATTGATGAATGCATTAGCATGTTTGAAAAGGAATGTAGTATTGGACCAATAAATGTGTGGATTTGATGCAATCAAACATGGTTTGCAAACAGTGTTAAAAAAATTAACGTCATTTACCTCAGTTGACATGTGAAGATGTTTGTATTGGATATAAATCTGTTGATAATGAGGAATGGATATGCAACACTTGTCTCTCATCAGTAAAAGATGCTAAAATACCAAGACTGTCTGTTGCAAATGGTATGAAATAGCAAAAAACCCAGATGTTCTTAATCTTCATCTACTTAAAGAGAGACTTGTTTTACTAAGGATACCGTCCATTGAAATACGAGAACTACCTAGAGTTGGTCAGTTGTCTGCCAAAGGTAATATTGTAAATGTACCTGTTGATATTCAACCCACTTTGAATGCACTTCCTCGTGTTTTGGATGCTAATATTACTATACCCGTAAAATTAAAGAAACGTATTTCACATAAGTCAAGTGTATGAATTGAAAATGTAAGACCAGCCAGAGTCATTGCTGCATTAGAATGATTAATGAAACACAGTGACATGTTCAAAAAATGTGGTGCACACATTGGCAACAGCACTGACAACATTGTGAATAATCTCACAGGAATAGCTGATGCAACAGATGAGAGTTATGACAATGAGCCAGAAAATGACCCTTTTTGTCAAATACAAAATGACAGTGCTATAGAAGGAAATGCTGATACACTGTTAGAAGATGCAGACTTAGATACTTATAAAACATATGTATTTGCTCCAGGAGAAAATCAAAAGCCTCTTAGTATGTTTCAAGATGAAAATTTTTAGTATCTGTTTTTTCCTATCATTTTTTGTGGACAGAAAAGACCAAACAATGAGAAAAGAATGGTTCCACTGAGTTATAGCGATATAGCTAAATGGGAGTTGAGAAATGTTGACAGAAGAGCTGCAAGATCAGTACCAAATATATTTACAAAGCTTAAAAAGATTCAAGCAAAACAAGTCAGTGACAATACAAACTTTGCTTTAAGACGATGTAAAATTGAAGGGAAAAAATTACAGCTGTTTGTGCTCGTGATTCAGTAAAACGTGATCAAATTGCTCGCCTGAATGAGGGATATTACATTTTCAAAACTCTACGTAAATCACCTGCATACTTAGCTTCAAGGAAAAAAGATGTATTTGCAATGTTTCGACAGCTAGGTCTTCCAACATATTTTATATCTGTCTTCAGCTGATACACGATGGCCTGATTTACTCCAGATTCTTGCAAATTTAAATAGTGATATATGTACACAAGATGATGTTCTTGATGCAGATTGGCATACCAAAACCAACTTAGTTAAAAAAGATCCTTTAACATGTAGCAGGTATTTTAATCACAGAGTGCAGCTTTTCATTAATGTTTTAAAGAGAAGCCATAATCCACTTGGTAAAGTAACAGATGTTTTTCGAAGAGTTGAATTTCAACATAGAGGGTTCCCTCATATTCATATGTATGGAACGCCGTAATCACATTTATTCGTTAAAGTACATTAACGGTCGTTAAAGTACTTTAACGGAATAAAAGTGACTTTGGCGCACATTAACGAAAATGAATTAAAGGAATTTCTACTTAACGATCGTTAAAGTACATTAACGGTCGTTAAAGTACTTTAACGAATAAAAGTGACTTTGGCGCACATTAACAAAAATGAATTAACGGGATTTTACAGTCAATCAGTTAGTTAGTTGTTGGTCTATCCCAATCAGGTAGAAATAGAAAAAACCCTCATATACACTATGTTGCATTATCTCGAGTACGTACAATGGAAAATTTGCACATCATAAAATTTAATGAGGACTCATACTGTGTAGACAAAAATGTTGAAGAGGAAATGAAGAGGTTACAAAGTGAAGCACAGATGACAGTGTTATCAGCCACTGTATACTGTGAAATCAGAAAATGTTATAAAATGAGCCTTTAAAAACGCTAGATCACTTCATAAGCATTCATAGATGTGAAAGCTGATCCAAACATTCTAGCAGCTGACATTATAGGCTTTGCAGAATCATGGTTCAATTCCAGTAATCTGAACAGTAGTTATAAATTAGACGGATTTAAGTTACTTAGAAATGACCAAACAAACCATGTCCATAGACCTCATCATGGCCTTGCTTGTTATGTGAAAGAAATATTTACAGTAGCAAATTGTAGACATTTTTCTTCAGACAACATTGAATTTTCATGTCTGAATATCAAAAGTAATATAATTTCATTAAATTTGATTTTATTTACAAAAATGATTTCGAACAAGTATTATACCAGCGATTACTGCCAATTATGCATAGAATTGTTTGTGATAACATAATAATTGTTGGAGATTTTAATTTTGATTTAAATAGTGGATTGTCAGTTTTGAACTTACATGACTGAAACATTTTCCTGCCAAGTGGTAGTTCAGATATCAACAACCAAATATGGATCATGCACAGATTTAATATTCACCAACATGAAGGTACAACATCATGATGTTTTGGAATGCTTCTGGTCAGATCACAAGATAATTTACTGTGCAATTTCAAATTTGCATCCTTGAAATTTATTTAATTAGTCATGTAAAACTCGCAGTTATTATCCAGCAGTATTACAGAGGAACATTGTGTTTCTCTGTGTATATTGCTGTGAGTGGTTATATAACAAAATGAGTTTCCACTCTACCCCCTCCTCTTTTGTCAGCCCTATTTATAGTAACATACTACATTCCATTCTGATAATACAACATTTTATACCTATGTTTGTGTTTCATGAAAAAAGGTGTGTGTGCATAATTACTCGTGTAATATTCTTAACACAATTTTTGCTGGACCCTTAATAAATTTCAAACATAAAGAATTTGAAGAGAAATAACTTAGATTTTCTTTTTGTCCCAACCAAATGCTTAATATTGTAAATTCCTTTTTTTGGCTTAATTATCTTTATAGGAGGTTATATGAATGTACATGTATGTCAATAGACTATTTGCCAATTAAATGTTCCGAGTCCACGTGAATCATTTTTCTATTTAGATATTACAATGACGGTGGACAAAACCTCTGAATTTTCGGGTTTTTTCGTACAAAAGCACTGTTTTTACCAAGTGTAATTTCTATGTTGTCATTTTATTTAAAAAGTTCACCAGACAAGCTTAAATACATTTGAGACATTATATGCAAAATAAAATGGTTTAAAAGATGAAAGTCTTATTTTTAGCTTTTTTGTTTGCCAAGAGAAGTCATGTGTAATGTAACGAAAAACCCCGAGAACTGTCCGGTCAAGTTGTAAAATCTTAATAGAAAACCGATTCATATTTCGGTCGGAATTTTAATTGGCAAATCCAGTATTGGAATGTAGATTGCTATTATATAAAGGATTGAAAAAATTGTTGTTGTGAAAATCATTTACGTGTATATTATATATATATTTACTTGTTCCAAATTCAACAGAGCTTATACCGTTGCATTGTACTATATGTCTATAAGCAAAACGAAAATTTAATAAGGCTTGACCAGCACAATCAAAACGTTTTATGTTCATGTTCACAGAGGCAAATGTGACAGCAATGCTTCTTTTACTATAATGTTTAAAACTTTTTATTTATGTATATCATGTAAATTTGTACTTAGGATTCAAAATATTTGTTAAGATCACACAATTATATTTTATGTCTGAATTTTTTAATAGTGTTTGTATTTACTCAGTTAAAATGAACAGTTGTAATGGTGATTTTAATAAACTTCTAAGAATCTATACACATTTGAATAGTAGAACTAGTATATTGGAAATCCCTTTTTGACATTTTCTGGATCCTTCCTTGAAAAGTAATGTCTACATCTGGTGTGTTCCGAGTATTGTTGACATCATTGTTATTTCCCGCCGTTTTCCGGCATTCTCGGGATCATTTTAAGAAAAGTATCGACTATTTCTGATGTGTTCCGAATATTGTTGACACACAACTTTGCACAGAGATGGAGACTTCAGTCAAAAAAATCAAGTATTCTACGGACAGCATAGATGTTAGCGGATACATTCATGATTTCATGATGTCTACCCACAGAAAATAGAAGCTAGTGGCAGTAAATACTTTGATCTCATGATACAGGAGGAAGAAGAATACACAAACGCTGTTTCGTTTGACGTTTGAGTGCACCGGCAGATGATTGAAATGTCCAAAAGCAAGTAAGTTATCACATCGTTTCTCGATGAATCGTAACTACTCAGTTTACATTTAACGATATTTTTATACAAGAGTTATTTCTATTAATAATTTTCATTGAAAATCACTATTCTGAACGAAACATACGAATCACCATATCCTGTGTTTACAAAAAGTATCGTCCGTTGATTGCTTTTGTAAAACAGATGAAAAAGTCACGATATTGAGTTACACCATGGAAGATAGTGATTTTATACAAAATATTTTTGAACAGTTACATGCTAAAAGGTTACATACTTAATATAAGCAAAATGCCATCATTTTCACTGTCGTATTTTTCTTGCTGGTTAAATTGCTTTCAAAAATTATATAATAACAATTCCAATGACCAACAATGAATTTATCACCTGTCACAGTTCCGATAGCATGAAGTCTACAATTTTGGAGAAATAAAAAAATCAAAATATTAATTTAACATTTTTAATTTGTTGGGGTACAAAAAGTATTCTTACCTGTGTATCTGTAACATGCAATAAATAACCCCTAAACACTGGTGAACCAAATTGGACTTGCAGTTACAACAATGTACCATTAATATATGCACTAATCCTTAAACTTAACTATTTTGTATTTATCTGTAGAACACCTGTGACACTTCAAAATGTAAAAAAAAACCAGCTTAAAATCAAGCGGAAAGTTCGACATTAGATTAAATCAGACATCCACCATATTAGCATCGAGGAAATTAACATTTGAAAATCAAATGCCACAGACATCAACATATCTCACACTTTCTGAAGTTCAGAACCTCAATGCATATCATGAATTTACTGTTTATTCTCAATGCTTGTTTTTATATTAAAGTGTGCTTCAAACCTAAGCAGAGTATTTGTTGTCAAGGTGAATACACATGAAGATATAAAAATGTCTATCTTTGGCTAAGAAATGTATACTAAATGCAATTTCGAAAAATAAAACTTTGAACCAACTAAAACTTTCAAGATAACTTTGTTACATTTGTTTCTCTATTGAGCACACTGGATTAATGGATTATTGTCTTGTAAAACTTCATCAATCAATAATAAACGATTGCAACCCCATAACTGAAATTTGTTTTAACACGGTTGCATGTATCCAACCGGCATGTGGAATATTGTAATGTTGTAATATTTAGCCAATATTTGAAACCACTGAACTAATTAGAGCCAATTGCAATTGAAAAGTCCCAAAAAACAAGGTGAGACATCTAATTTCGTGTTGTGCTCAACTTTGAAATGTGAAAGATGGGCAAATGTAACATGTGTTGTATACTTGGTCTATTGTCAGTCATGTCAAATGTATATTGTCATTCAACATCAAAATAATCAATACAATCCACTTTAGTGAACAGAAAAGACTCTTTTACATTCTGGTTTTCATTATTTTTTTCTTTCAGACATCTATAAAAGTTAAAGTCTTCGATAAAAGACTTAGTAGAAAAGGAGATTGAGCTAGATTCAGTATCACGCACCGCGGTACATTCATGCATTGCATGCCACAAAAATGTTGGACAATTCAACAAGGAGGCACCTTTTTGTTAAGTGTGCCTCAGGTGGTATGAAAATGAAAACCAGTAAAATTAACACTGTTTAAATGCATGATTGTGTCCGGAAAAGACAGATACGCTTTTAGTGACACTACAATAAACAAGAGGCCCAAAAGGGCCTGTATCGCTCACCTGGCACATCCTTATTTTGTTCTTTTTTTCTTTTCAAATATATCCAATCAGTAAAATGTAAGCAAACTCAATAGCAATACCCTTATTTTCTATTATTTCAAGCACTATTTATCATAAATTTCCTTTCAATTGGCCATGTACTTTCAGACGCTTTAGGCTGAAATGGACCTTTCTTGCATGTTACATAATTATTGCAAAAATGAAAAAATTGTACAGAAACCCCATTACAAATGTTTTATCCCAAACATCTTGTTTCTATGTTTTAGATTTCAACAAAATCAGTACATAAATAAACCTAGTATGACCATTTTTAGATTTTTGCTATTTATAGTAATGGCAGCCATCTTGGACTTCCGACAGACATGTCGGATATAATTATGAATCTATACCTCACAAGGACCTTCCACACTCATTATCCTTTCAATTAGCCATGTACTTTAAGAGAATATTTTCAAAGATTTCGGCTAAAAATTGACCTTATTTGCATGTTACATAATTATTGCACAAAGGAAAAAGTGTAGAGAAAAAAGCGTTAAAATATGTTTTATCCCCCGACATCTATTTTCTATGTTTCAAATTTCAACAGGCCCTTAGTTTGCATAAACCAATTCCCTTATTCAAATTTTTATATTGTGAATACTTATTAGCAGATTTTCTTAGGCAGTTGTGTATATTATGCAAAATGTACTAGAAGTGAAATTTTTGATTTATCTCAAGTTGATTCACTTCAGGGCTTGACATTAACTTTTATACCAACTTGCCCGGTCGGGCAAGTGCAACTGAAAATTCTCTTGTCCGCCTTAATTTTACTTGCCCTACAATTATTTTGCTTTTTTGTTTTCTTTCATTTCAGGTCTTAAAATTGCAAAGAGAAGACCGAGTTAATCCTGTTTTAATCATTTACAGAAGACTGAATCAATTTTGCTTTAATAAACTGTTAATAAAATCTTCATGATTGATGTTAACTTATCGTTTTGACTTTACTCACTGTAGTTTTAATTCAGAGTGTGATAAAAAAGCTTATGGATAGTTATACCATCTTTAGTTTTGTAAAGAGATGTCCCTCTTCAGATTTCTTAAAAATGACAACATTGACTTTTGTTTTAATTCGGCCATGTTTGCAGTTTCTATTGGTAGTAGACCTCAGTCGTGATAAAGCCGGATGGAGGACGGTCAAAAGTAGTGCATATAAAAAAAACAGGAGTCTTTACTTAGACCCTGCACAATTAAATTTGTTAATAGATAGCCCTTTGCAATTTTACTAAAATGAGAGTTCTGGGGTTTGCTAAAGAATTAAGCCGAGTTGGATGACTATCGCAATATATTTCCGGCGTAAGGACTTAGACCGAAAAATGCACTTCCTACGCCTGGACCACATTTTGCATGTAAACATTGCCATGTGCTTTTAGCATGATTGACACATTTTCCAAATTTCTGAAAAAATGAATCGGACAAGATATTCATTTCTTTTTTTTTTTTTTTTTTGGAAAAAGAAAAAAAGTAATATTTGAGGATTCAGGGAAAATATGTATCATTATATGTAGTTCGGGGTTTGTTGATCATCTGATTCTATGAAATGGTCTATTTTGAGGTAAAATTTTACAATTTCCTGTGTAGTTGCCATGGTAACAAAATGTTTGCTACACTTGTTAAAATTTGCATTTGGGTCAAACATTCAGTATAGAAATAGTGTTTGAATTCTTCTAATTTTTAAAAGTATCAATATTCCTGGTGTTATTAACATATGGGTGCATAACACTAAAGGTGGTATGACCAAAATTGGGCAATTTTGGATGCCATTTCATTTCTGAGATCTGTAATCGTTGTCAACAATAGACAAAAACGTATTTGGTTCTCTAATTGGATTAAATTGAGTGATATGAATAGAATAAACCAATCTAATATCTCGTTTTATACATGTCACGGTTATTTACAAAAGGTTTCGATTTAAACTCTTAGAGTCATAGAAAATATACAGAATTATTGTATGCACTTTTAACATCGAAAATCGGGAAAAAATTCTCTCAGAATTTTATGACAAAACAACAATTTTAATGTCGAACCCTGCACTTTTGTGTTCTACTATTACAGTATTGGAGGGTCTTAGGGATAGCAAGTCTGGAAGTGTTTTTTTTCAGAGTTTGTTAGTGCTGTTCCTGCTGAACCCACTCTGGATAGTGATGTTTTGTTAACATTTGAGTTTCAAGGCCACACATCCAATCCGGGATGGAATTAAGCAGCGTCAAGAGGCAGTTTCAGCATGCAAGACTTTTGTTACTCGCACTGTGGAAAATCTTAGGGCAAAGTTCAGTAATTCAGAAGATGTCAAAATCAAGTCAGCCATGTGTTCAGTATTAAATCCAGGTAGTTTGAGCGAACAAGTGATTTCATATGACATTACCATAGTTATCTAGTATTTAAACAGTTGTAGTAAATCTGAGTCTTCATGTTTTGAGCAGGAATTGACAAGCTTTAGGTCCTATGTTCAGGTTACTAAGAAAAGTGAGTGTCAAAACTGTGACTGATGTTGCTTAGTTAGGTGTCAGGTTGATGAATACTTATCCAGTTGTGTGTAAGAGGGTGCTTTTACTTCCACTCTCTACAGCTAACTGTGAGAGAGGTTTTTCAAGACAGAACTTGATTAAAAGCTGTATCAGAAACCGTCTTCTACAGAAAACATTAAAAAATTTAATTAGAATAAATATAATTTATCAAATTAATCAATGAATGAATATTTATATTTATTGAATAAAAAATTTTAATAAGATTTTAAATTTGGAATGGACAAACTAATGTGAAATTTAATTGCCAATTGATTGCCAAAAGTATATATAAATATGCGACAGGGTCATTTATATATATATATATATATATATATATATATATATATATATATATATATATATATATATATATAATTAAACATTTATCAACTAAATTAAGAGTTATCTTAATGTTAGTTAGGATATTTTAAATATGGTGTCGTGTAAATTTGTCTGATGTTTATCATAGTAATATCATATCTCTTTGTGTTTGTCTATGCCTCTGAACTAACTCAGTATTACCTGGGGTTACCCGGTTTTTTGTCTCACCCCTTTTGCTCTTGTATAATGTACCTGCAGCTTTCTAAATGGTTGGTCACACTTGCTTGAATGCATGTGCAGGTTATTTTCTATAAGACCGCTCCTTGAAAACCTCAATAGGAAACATCTTTTTAAATTCGGTAAGGCCATTATTGTGAAATATTCTGTTTTACGTCCGTTTGCTGGTTAATTTCTGTCGATTTTTGATAAAAACAAGTTTTTTCCCCAAAAATTCCGGAAAATGTGGTCGGGTTTTCAACTCTAAAATTATAAACATCAATATTCTTCCGTACAAATCTGGAATTTGTTGTTTCCAGATCAAATATTTATGTAACATCATCTGTGTTGAGAAGTCCATATTTTATGTAATGCCTACCAGTTATTAACTGTTGCGTTGTGGGATTTGACGTCATTATACTACGTCACTATTTCACGTGATCATTACTGAATATGGGCTTGTAAGAGGAGGTGGGATTGGGGCCCAAGCATCATCGACAAACGAACATGTCATTTGTCGGATTTACCTATAGAACAACATGTGTACCAAAAAATGCCTAACGAAAAGTGGCAACCAGGCAAGATTGTAGGCAAGATCTAAATTTCTTCGTATACATTTGAATCAACAGAGGGTATAGTATATCGTAGAGTTCATCTAAGACCAACATTACCAACGATACGGATAAATTACAAGATTAAGCTCCGTGCCCCGAACTTGATTACTTTGTAGATTCATCCCGTGACGAAACGCCTAAACAGCCGAACTTAGAAGGTATGAAATCACAAGCACCGGGAAACGATGCAAGATTACCCGAAATTACGAATATATTATTAGTAATGCCCCAATACGTGTACATAACGAGCCACTAAATAACCGGAATATTTGAAAAAATTTATTCGTTTTTCAGTTTTGTTTGTACTATTTTGCATTCCTGTGAAATTTGCTTTTTTTAGATTTCCGTTACCAAGTAGATTTTAAGTGTTTGATATAACGATAATTGTTAGGCTTTTATTGTTATGGTGAACAGTAAAGTACAGAGTATCACATAGTGGAAAACATTGTGTTAACATTGATTCACGTCGGGTCATGGTCTTATGCCAACGTTTTATTCATTTGATTGCGGTGATCAGACAAAGTCATGGCTGAAATTCATTTCCTCGTCTGAAGATCAATGCGTCGTGTTGAATAAGTATGCATTGAGTGTATCCAAGGGACAAACGTTTTCTTTGTTACTAAAAGGCATGTGCATAAGAAGCGCACGTATAAACCAAGGTATGAACATTTTGGGGGCAACTTTGTCAAAGCTAAAAAATCTTATCTTTATAAAGGACAACTCGACCATTTTTTGTTATGTCAAAGTCCTTAAAATTGTTTTACAAAAAGCACGTTATGTCTATCAAAGCCCTTAAAATTGTTTTAAAAATTGTGTGAATTTATTAATACAGCAGATTTTACAAAAAGAAAATTGTATCTTCACTACAAGTACTCCATTTCAAGCCGAAAAGTTTTGTGTAATATTTTTCGTGCGTGTTTTTCCCTTGCTTGCTGGTACCTTTTAAAATTTATCCTGGACGTAAATCAAAGATAAAAAACAACACGGCCTAAGTCACTTTATTTTTTTATTCAGTTTATTTGATTTGAATAGTTTTCTGGTTTAATTAGTACATGTTTTTGGTATTCTATTTTTTTTACATTAATATATTAACATTCTTTTAATAAAGAGATATAAAAAGGAAAGAGTTAAAATTATGGTAGGGAGTACATAATAAAACTTGAAACATTAAAAATATCAGATTAGGTTAAAAAAAATTTTTAAAATTATTATTTTGACAATAAAAAAATATAATTATTAAATTGAAAAGGTGTATACTGTTTTTGTTTTAAATCTGTATCTGTGGGAATATCCATAGTTGTGTAAGAAACACCTTCGTTCCATAGATAAGGCGTACATTATTACAGTTATTTTTATTATGTTTTATCTTGGTCTCAACATATTATTTTAAAAGCTATTTTGAATACATTTTAAAATAAATGATTGTGTCTTGTTTATACATAAACTACCCATACACCTCAAAGATGATGAGGATTTTGTGTAATTTTGAAAAGGTATATCACGAAGTTCATGTTATTTTCTTTCTAATATTATTCAAGTATTTAAATATATGTCTTATTTCTTTTGTTTTTAAATTAGACAACACCCTTTTCTTTTAAATAAAAGTTTAAAATTTGTAATTCAATTATCTCCCTTAAGATGATCTAATATATTAAATATTGTAATGTCTATATTAAAATTGTGAACCTAAAATAAGAAAACAAATAGACTAGTTGATTTATTTTGGTTACAAAATGGTGCCCACGTTTGGACACAAAGCATTCCCACTAGATGTAACTGGTTTAAAGGGAAACAGCGGAGATGGAAAATCAAAACTTTGAAACACTGATTTTCAACTCGGCCTACGTGAGTGAAAATTTCGGCTAAAAGTTAGTATTGAAATTTGGTAATTTGCATATTTTTATTTAACACTTCCTATAACATTTATTTCTAAGGCTGCATAACGTTATTGTGATTTCCATGTAAATTTGTCATTTATTGACTCGGAGCAATGATTTGTGACCTTCATGGCAGTTTGTAATTTTAGAGCTGCTAATTGATGACCAATCGCATGTGCATGCAACAAAGACATAATACTATTCGCATGTGCATGCATCAGATACATATCTGATAAACAATTATGCGAATAAAAAGAAAATATTGACTAGACACTTGTTGCTTCTTTAATTTAAGCACTATTTACACATAATGTTTTATTCCATGTACATTATTTATTACAATTCTATTTGTGACACTAGAAAACATGACATTAGAATTAATTGTCGAGACTGGCTCAAGTTTATGGCCTACTTCGATTTGTCCAAGTCGAGTTAATGGAGTTTATGGAACTCGACTGCAAATCGAACGTCCCGAGTATGCGCACAAGAGTTAAACACGCGTCGACTCGATTAATACTAACCCCTGAGCTAGTTTAATCGAGTTAACACGGCTTTCAACATGACGGGCGAAGAAGAAAGGTAAAAAATGTCAAAATAAAATTTGTCATGTACCACCTAAAAATCACTGTACAAACACAAATTTCATTGTCAGTGTAATATGCGAGTCGTTCCTATTTTCAAGCGTGAATTTAAATGTGCATGTCTGTGCCTGTGGAACGTGCCAAGCTAGTTCGTATGTAACGGTTAATTTTATCCGGCGTGAAATTCTATTCTTTGGACAGTTCTTCACGGAATAAGCCGTTGCGTTTTTTTCGCCAGAAGTTTTAACCGGTAAATTCTATCCTACACATTCGTCGCCATAAAGAGGTGCAAACAGGATAAAATTTTACCATAATCCTTTATCACACACACACACACACACACACACACTTCTTAAATTAGGATTACACTGAAGGTATACGATTTTTCTATGAAATTATGATAGTGATGCCTCCTTTCGATCCACTACAGATTGTTGGACGAAGTTAGTCCTGATAATTTTTGTTTGTTTTCAGCAGCTTGAGTTTAAAGGAAAATCCTCAATAACAAAAATACCCTTAATGGCGCGGTAGCATGTGAAAAATAATTTATTTATGGCACTTACAGGTATAAAATACCTTAAATTGACTATCCATAAGCTGAAGAGCAACAGCTTATACTTTTCTGTATTGCCTAAAATCAGTCATTTTATTTTTTTTTAAAAAAAAAGTCAAAATTCTAAGTAAGTCAACTGCCTCACTTGCCTTAATGGTAGTTACGGCCATGTCCTTTTACCCTATTCCTAGTCAATATGGCCACTCATTTAAAAAAGATAGTTCAGTAAGACATACTAATTTTATTTTAACAGACTGGTTTCCTCTACTGTCATTGAAGACGGATTGGAGAAAGAATACAAGGCTACGCAAGAATTTGCAGAAGATGTGGGTAAGAACAGTTTCTAAACAAGAGGCCCATGGGCCTTAACGCTTACCTGAAGAAATGTCAAATATTGTTTGCAAAGTGCAATAGACAATATATTAAGTACAGAAACTTTAAAAAGTTTTCTCAAGTTAAGAACTCCCACAAAACTTAATCAGAAATATATCCACTCACATTTCATTTATAAGTAGCTTATATAATATGCATGAGGTAACTGTAGAACAATGAATAATTTCCAAATCATTAATCAATTTCAGTATACTTATGCAGCTATGTCCTTAACCTTTGAACATATTTGACCTCGAAGCATATATGATTGTCATGTCAATACCTACAATATTCTAATATACAAGCCTATGCATGAAATTAATAGCTTTCAAGATAATTAATAATTTTAGTATTCCTATGTTGATATGACCTTGACCTTTGAACATATAACCTTGAACCAAATATCAAAATGATCGTTGTCGCAATACCTACAATATTTTAATTTACATGCCTATATAAAAAGTTAATATTTTCAAGATAATGAGCAATTTAAGTCTTTTTTGGCAGCTGTGACCTTGACCTTTCAACATATGACCTTGAACCATATATCAAAATGATCGTTGCCGCAAGACTTACAATATTCTAATATACATGCCTATACAAAAAGTTAATAGTTTTTAAGATAATTAGTAATCTAAGTCTTCTTTTGCAGCTGTGACCTTGACCTTTCAACATATAACTTTGTACCATATATCAAAATGATCGTCATGTCAATACCTACAATATTCT
This sequence comes from Tegillarca granosa, assembly GCA_029721355.1. Taxonomy (NCBI): domain Eukaryota; kingdom Metazoa; phylum Mollusca; class Bivalvia; order Arcoida; family Arcidae; genus Tegillarca; species Tegillarca granosa. The sequence goes on from JARBDR010000544.1 coordinate 101,997, forward strand.
AATATACATGCCTGTAGAAAAAATAAATAGTTTTCAAAATAATTAGCAATTTAAGTATTCTTCTGCAGCTATGACCTTGACCTTTCAACATATGACCTTGATCCATATATCAAAATGATCGTCATGTCAATACCTACAATATTCTTATATACATGCCTATACAAAAAATTAATAGTTTTCAAGATAATTAGCAATTTAAGTTTTTTTCAGCTGTGACCTTGACCTTTCAACATATGACCTTGAACCATATATCAAAATGATCGTTGCCGCAAGACCAACAATATTTTAATATACATGCCTATACAAAAAGTTAGTAGTTTTCAAGATAATTAGTAATCTAAGTCTTCTTTTGCAGCTGTGACCTTGACCTTTTAACATATGACCTTGTACCATATATCAAAATGATCGTCATGTCAATACCTACAATATTCTCATATACATGCCTATACAAAAAGTTAATGGATTTAAAGATATAGTGACATTTATATAATTTTAAGCAATTTCCCCACTCAGTGCCTTACAATTTCCCCATTTTGAGCCCCATGGCTACCATTTGTGCAAATCTGAAAATAGATGACCTTATGATGTTTTAAATGAAATAACTAAGGTATATCTCTTGTAGATTCAGAGGAGAAGATTTTTAAAGTTTTTCACTATTTCCCCCTCATGGGGCCCCAAGGGGACATAACTCCTTCATCTGTGCAAATCTGAATGGGCTTCTCCCAGGCATGATGGTTACTAAGTTTCATTAAATTTGGCCCAGTGGTTTTGGAGGAGAAGATTAAAATGTAAAAAGTTTACGCACGACGGACGACGCACGACGGACGAAGATGGATAGCAATAGCTCATCTGAGCTTTCAGCTCAGGTGAGCTAAAAATATGAGAACAGTTTCTAAAAAATACAACAGCTACAAATTCAGCACATGATATCTCTCTCTGATCTATATCATACATGTATACTTTTTTGGTATATTTATATGTTACAGACCAAGACGTTAAAGTTGCCATTCTTTAAAAGCTGCAAAAATCAGCAGAATCCAGTCCAATTAGTAAGTCGTCTCAGCCGGCAGGTCCTGTACCAGAGTTTCATCAGTGGGCATCTCGGGGGGAGAGATTACTTGTTTCCACAAGAGCAGAGATGGAAGCCGAATTTAATGCGAATAAGAGTCACTCGGTTTTATGGGGGAAAGTTGTGGATGAATTAGCTAAATACGATTATTATGTAAGCACAAAACAAGCTACAGATAAGTGGTAAAATTTAAAAAGAAAATTCTATGAATAAGAAGATGCAATCCGAAAATCTGGTAATGATAAAAAAACGTGCAAATACTTTGACATATTGTCAAATTTATGGCCTGAAGCAAGTACAAAACCTAAGTTTGTCATGGACACCGACTGTGAAAGCGATCAGGACAAGACTAGTAATAGATAATGCAAGCGTTTGTGGATCTGGTAACATTAGAAGTCTAAGTAGCGAATGTGATGCTAGCACTTGTCAGGTCAGCACTATTGGATATGCTGCCACTAGTATTGGCGATCATGGAAGCACTAGTGATGATCATGCCAGCACTAGTGATGACCATGCCAAGTCAGTTGTGGTAAATGATACAGATACCACATCCAAAGACGATTGTTTGATGAAACCAAAGAAAAAAAATAAGAAAAGGGCATTATCTGCACAAGAAAGATTGTTATCAGTTCTAGAAAGTATTCATAAAATGAATGATGAATTCAAAAAGAATGTTGTAGAATTAAATGAACAAAAACTTGCAAGATATGACAGGTTTTTGGACATTTATGAAAAAAAAGCAAATTAGTTTTTATGATACAAATTCTGTATTGTTAGCTATTTCAAATATATTTGTAAATCTTTGTTTTTTGTAATTGTCAGGTCTCTTCCAGATCTGGATTGTGTGACCTACCAGAAGAAATTGGTCACAATTTTTAAATTTCTTGATGTCACTGATCTACTTAAATTGAAACAAGTAAATCATCAGTTCTACAACCTAATTTATGGTCCAAGTATTTGGAGAGAATTTGGCATCATTAAAGTAAACAGTGTATTTTCATACAGAGATTTGCATCAATACTTGGTATTTGCTAAAAATCTCACAAAACTTTATATACATGCAAACGTGTGTGGCAGTCTTGATTTTTTGCTGTGTTGTTCCAAACTAAAGATTTTGGTTTCTAGAGGGTATTGTTCAGGTTTTTCAGAAATTACACTTTTAAAATACTTGTCAGTTTGTAAACAACTTAGGGGTCTGGATGTCAGTGGATTCACATTACTAACAAAAGATTTTTTATAAGTATAAGTAAAAATTTGCTAGATTTAAATAGTTTTAGATCAGAAGATACAGTACGTTTAAGTCCCAGTGTAATGTGGATGTTACTTGGAAACTGGTATAACTTGGCAAGCATTGAAATTGATCCAGAAGGGGATCGACTTCAATGGGCAGAATTCATACACAAAAATTTAATCACAACCTTCTCACATAATATCATCGACAACGTCCCTCTGTATCTTTTGCAGCATGCATGATATTTGTATTCTGTTCCAGAATGTCGAGGTGTTAGAAGCAAAATTGTTGATTTGAGATGGGTGTAATCACTTAACTGCAAACATTTTGTCTGGGTTTTTTAATTGTTGAACTAGCCGATAAATAATAGGGCCCATAATAGGAGACTTTCCTCACGTTTAAGTGCACCAAGCAGGTCATATCTTTTATCATTAAATTGTAATTTTCAAAGACCTGTTTACCCTTTTTTCTGTTAAAGAGTAATTTGATGTCAAAATCTTTCAAAATAAGTGTATTTTGAATTCTGAAAGTGTAATAGATTAAACTCTGCGCAAAAATATCATTAAAAACATACACAATACATATTAGCTGAAAACTTTATTACAGAGCTTTTGACAGACATGTTAACACAATCAAGAACAAATGGTATGTAGATTTCAGAACCAAGAGGGACTGCAGAGTTTCATCACCCGGAGATGATCTCTGGTCAGTCCTATTCCTTCTTACACATGAACAAATTCTTTCACAGTGAGCACTGCTATGAGGAATGGCAAATATGCCCAACATAACAAAAGCAAGGTTGCTACAAAGAACATTCTTATCTTCATCAGCCAGTCAGAAATTGCTTTCCATGTGTCATCAATTCTTTCTGCAATACAGTCATGTACATCATAACTCAAATAAAAACTAGACTCTTCTACAATCTTATCTCTAGTTGCACCAATTTGGAGCAAACATGGATATTTGTCCAAAAAATACAAAAGATCTGATGTCTTTGCAGCATTTTGGAAGTTAATATCTACAACTTCTGCTGCAGCTAGTAACTTGTCATTCAGTGGAAGTTTCTTTATCAAATAATCACACAAAGTAGTGAAATAGACTTTAACATTTCTATAGAACTCTTCAATTCTAGTATCTTTCAAATTATTACTTTTCTTCTGGGCAATAAAATCAGAAGCATCCTGACCAATGACTAAATCAACATTACTTTTCAGACTGTATGCAAGTGTATAATTTACATTACCAACAGTTTTTGAGACCATTGCACTAGGCTTAACAAACCTGACAAGAATCTGTCTTAGTAACTTATGTAGGCATCTCCTTTAAACATGAATCTTAGGTTCTTCTGCCCGAAGACCAAGCAATACATCATCAAACAGTTTCACAGTATAATTCAGGAAAATTACATATAACTTATTTGTAGGTGATCTTAAAAATGAATAAATATTCTCTACTTTTGCTTCTGCTTATAACTTTGGACTGGATGCTTTTGATTCTATATGCCCAGATGATGAAACTTTTGACTGAGCTGATGGTTTTGTAACTGAACCCTTAGATGACTGGCCACTTGAACTACAAGAATCTGTCACCCGAGACTTTTCATTTGTTCCCTGTGATTTAGTTTTCAGAAGTTCATCCATCTCATCCTTGAAAAAAGACTTCAATGCATCCCAGTTATGAATTAATCTCTGAAGACATTTCCCAATACTTAACCACCTTGTACAAACATGTTTTAAATTGGCTTTTTGTTCAACATCATAAATACTCTGGGTACCTTTCAACCTTGATTTTCTTTTATCACTTTTTTCAAAATAATAATATATATCAGTTAAGATTTCGTCAATTGGTGGCATTGCAGCATCTGCTGCTTTTTTTAACCTATGTGTACTAAATGAAGAGTGCATCCTGCAGAATAGCATTCTGGCTGTTTTGTTTTCACAAAACCAAAAGCACCTTTTTTCTGACCAATCATTACATTAGCATTGTCTGTTCCCAGAGATAAACAATTTGACCAGGGAATTCCTTTTTCAGTTAGTTTTTTGTCAATTAAACTGAATATGTTTTCACCAGTAGATGGACCTGAACATATTGGAACTGAAAGTAATTCATAGTTAACTTGGCCACTGCACTTGTTCTATGTTCTCACAACAATTGGATATTGTTTGCTTTGTGCATCGTTACTACCATCAGTAGAAATTGTGTAAGGACCATGTTTCATTCTTGAAGTGAGCTCTTCTTTCTTTATCTCTTTAGCTTTTGTTTTATTTCTGGCACACTGCATTTCTGAAAATAGACATTTTTTTAAATTGTTTACAAATGACATTGAATAACAAAGTTATACAGCTTTTGACAAGTTTTGACAAGAGTGTATGCAGTTTGGCAAACTACATAAAAATATTTCACACAAACACACACACACTTCTGATTATCCACTCAAGACAACTTATATGCTATTGTTTTTTTTTCAATCACTCTGTGACCTGTGACTCACCTTTTTTCAAATATCTCTCACACAAAACACACTCTCTCTCACACACACACACACACACACACTTTCTTTCTCTCATTTTTTTTCCTTTTAATTACTTGCCTGCTGCAATTTTCGAATCTTGGAACATTTTACTAAACTGCTTGGTAAATCGATCAGCTGAACTCAATGGTAAATTCATTTCACATATCAATTCACACATTTTGGTTTCAGCTGCTGTTAATTGTCGTTTAAATGTTTTTCTTTAGAATCTTTGTCATCTACGTTCTTGAACATTGTTTTCACCGATTTATGTGTCGACTTTAATTTAGCTAAGTCCATGTGAGTTTTGGTTGCTACGTGTTTTATACAATCGTATCTTCCAGAATGAGCACAAGAAAATTCGGAATTACACACAAAGCAATGGACGTAGCTATCGCCCTTAACTGACGGTGCTAAAAATGTCCATATTTCACTGTATTCTTTCTTGTAGCGCTGACTAATACTGCATTGTCGTTTTTTAACCAGCTGCTCACAATCGACATTATCTGCGGCAAGCAGACGTTTTTCTGTCATTATGAAGTAACTGGATAACTTAACACGGATGTATTTAGTCGCAAGCGACCGTCATTTTTTTATCATCAAGGGAAGTAAGCAGAAAAAGACTGTCTAAAATTCAAAATGAAAAGAGAACCGGATAAAAATAGGAATCGGAAAATGGAAAACGAAAAAGATCGGGAAACATTCGTATTTTTTAAAATAAGCGTAAAATGGACGTGGCGTGCGTAATAGCGTATTTTAGACTAAAAAAGCGTAGAAATTACGCCAAAATCGTAAAGGAAAACAGGTCTGTTTTGACATAGTTTACATTTTATATTATTTTACTTTAACATTGATAATGTTTTGCTTTACATATTGTTTTAATATCTACTTTAATTACACATTTTCGCAACAGGGGTTGCCTCTTCAATCCTGTTAATAAGGGTAGATTTTTAGTTGTCAAAAAGTTAAGTAAAATGCTTTTAATCATATTAATGCTTTTCCATCGTTTATTGATTATATAACTCAAAAAAAAGTATAATTATATTTGATTACTGTGAAAATTAAAATGTTTATATTCATTTATGTTTTAATACAGTTGCAACAGCAACATAGCTTTAAACAATGTGTAAAATGCTTCAAAAGAAGGAAGTATTTTAACAAAGTGATTAACTTTGGGGACTCTGTCTCGCATTTATGCAAGTTACTGTCACCATATACTATTTTTTATTTAAACATCTTCATTTTTCTAAGGATTTCACTATATGGAAATCTTTGATTGTTGTTATGAATGAGGTTGTCTCAAAGCACAGTATGCATTTTAGCCCCGCTTTGACAAGGTACGATGTTTAGATTACTATGCGATCCTTTTATCTGTCTGTTATATGACAGTTCGTGAATGTTTTACCTGTAACCGCTACTTACCAGAAACCGTTACAAGGATTTAATCTAAGTTCCACATGCAGTTTTTTTTTCTCCCCTGGCGACAATAGTCTAAAATGCTGTAAATTTTGTTGTTGCAAATATTCTTTTGTCACATGTGTGAATTAATTTACTTGTTTTCAAGAAGAAAACTGTTGATAGTGCAATAAAATTTTAACTTTAAATTACGATGCATGTAAATGATTTCAATTATATATATGAATTAATAGTTGGATAATTTTTAACCAAGAAGTACATGTTTGAAAGTAAAATATTTTACAGTTTAATATGTGTCATTGTTAATGCAGAATACATGGTCTTCAATGTTCTAAGGTAATATTTTCATCAAATGATTTCTCCCCTGCTCACCATCTGCAGCATTGGGATATACATTCTGGTATTGGTTAGGGTGTAAAATGTCAGCAGGGTTGACATCAACAAACTCCTCAATACTGTCCTCATGAATGATGCACAAGTTATGCAACTTACACGCTGCCATTATAAATAGGCAAATGTGTTCTGGATTATGAAATGGTACTTCTCGAATTCTTCGAAAACGTCCTTTCAAATGACCTATCCCACGTTCAACAGATTGTCGACATGATGACAATACCCTGTTTAATCTACTTTGCCTATCTGTCAGGTGCCTATTGTCTCTGATAGGCTGAATCTCCTATTATATGCTTGTGATGAGGGATCAACTGTCCGACTTCAGCTTTTGCGAAAATTCCAGAATTGCGTAAAATCATTGCATCGTGCGAACAACCAGGCCATCCTGTCTGTGCACTTGTTATTAGGAGGTTGGCGTCAACTATGACCTATAATTAAATGAAAGGCGATTTAAAATTACAAGTGGAAACTCTTTATTTTTGCAATCCAAGTTAAATATTGGAGTTTTCTATGACTGAATATAAATGACACCTTAGGTATTTGTGTTTACTGTCCTTTATGGACAGGTGTCTTTTACATACAGGTTAAATAACACTAAAATCTGCACTCTGGGACTTTTATGAATGGCCCTTATATAGAGTTGTAATTAGAAATTACATTTTACAAAAATAAGATTAAAATGTGCTGCTAGGCTATAGGCCTAGTAATTCATGCAAGTTCGTGTTATAAATTAAATTTTGTGTGGAAGGCTAACATTATATTGATAAAATTAACAATAACTCATGTAATATTAATATGATTTTACAAAAAATATATCTAATCAGAATATTGCCAGGTATGGTGTGCAATGGTTTATGAATTAATTACATTGAATAGGAGTCTTTATTTATTTATAAGATAATGACTGAATAATTATCAGTTAAAATTGCATTACTTTATATTCAGTTTTTGTTAAAACACAGACAGGATAATTTACATTTTTTGTAAAAATGCAATAGATGTATGTATGTATTTACAGACCTTGAAGAGATGAACCATGGCCATGGTGTTGATGAGACAACAGAAATTGGCAACCAGTGTGCAGATTTGCCAGCAGTTGAAGAATTGCCCATGTCTTCTGTCATATGTGTTAACACTGTACATACCTTTACCCAGACTCCTAAGAATCTTGTAGTGAGTTTAATTTATCATTGCTTTGTTCATTATTCATAAATGTTAATTTTTGTGATTCAGCCATACAGACAATAGTTGTTAGTTGTGGAATCTGTTGAAGTACTTGTACTATTTTGGTTTGGATCACTAAGTCCTTTTTTATTTCAAAATATTTGAAAAATAACTTGGTTTTGCAGTTGCACCGAATGAATACACATACATAACTATTGAAAATTAAAGAATGTTAGCATTGAATTTTAATAATTATCCTCCATTTGTAAGAAAATATAAATATCTCTACTTTCAGTCCAGAAGACATGTCTCAATACAAACTAACATAGATGTTGGGGTTTGCACAAGAGACATTCAGACTCAGGACAGACATTATGGAAATGCCAACAGAGGATATAGATATGGAAGAAAGCCTATATTCTGTAACAGAAGATGACCCAAGTGACCAAGATTGGACACCTGACATTTTTAATGAAAGTTATGTGAGAGATGGCAATCCAGCAAAGGAGAGAAAATTTATAGTTTTTTAATCTAATCTTGATCAGCTGTATTCCAAGTGTTGTAGTTGTGGTTTGAGTCTGAAATGTAAAAAAAAAATGGGAAGGGATCATTTTTAGCAGTAAAAGCTTTATGTGAATGTGGCGAATTCTTGAGTTGGAACAGTCAACCATTGTCAGGAACGTTACCTCTAGGGAATCTTTTAACAGCTGCTGCAATATTGTTTGCTGGATGTCATCCATCCCAGGTACTCACCATGTTTCAGCATGCATCAGTTCAAATGATTTGCCAGAGAACTTACAACAATTTACAGACACTTTATTTAGTGCCAGCTATTTCGTCAGTTTACCAATTTAAACAGTTAAATTTATTTGAAGAAATAAAAGAGACAGGTGTAGCTCTGAGGCTTGGTGGCGATGCCCGATGTTGTTCACCTAGACACACAGCAAAATATGGCTCCTATAGTTTGATTGATCTGACCAAGGCTAAAATACTAGACATACAGCTGGTACAGGTAAAACTTATTTCCTCAAATTGTGTATACTGGTATGAACTTTTTTTCAGGCATTTAACATTTTTTTGTTTCAATATTGCTTATTTTGGAGGCATATTATAATAGCCAAATTACTCAACTTCATTCAAAATGCAAAAAAAATTCACTGAAGATTAATGTTTAACTAAATAACACTTTCCAAGAATTTACATCAGTCAGTGTTGTAATTGAAACCACTTGGGATTTTTCAATAAATATTTTTTTAAAAATATGAAAAAATGTATGGTTTTAAAAGAAAATTGAAATAATAAGTAAGAGATGGCTTTTTTGTTATCTGGCCCCAGTTTCACAATCATTTACTCAATTGAGTGTACACCCAACTCAAATATTCCAATTTTCCTCTCTTACATATTTTTAAAAGTTTTAGGGTTTTATGAGGCAATGTTTGACTTTGTTCGACAAACTTACATCAAACAAGTAAAATATAACATTAGATATTCAACATTAACAGTGTTAATGTCTTAAAAACTGACATTGAAATATTCCAGAATTTGAGTTGAGTGTACACTCAACTGAGTGAATGATTGTGAATCTGGGCCCAGTTACAACCTAGAATGTGCATTTATTTTCAAATTCCAGGTATTTTTTATTTCAATAACTACGGTTGACATTTTTATTTATCAATCTGAGTGCAGTTTAGGATAAAGTGATGTTTAAAATGATTATTTGCTGATTTTCAACTTTTTCCATTTTAGAGTAATGAAGTAAAAAATTCATATTCCATGGAGTTGGAGGGGCTAAAATGTTGTCTGGCATTCCTAATGGAAAACAATTTAAAGCTTTTTCATCTGATAATTGACAGACACAGCCAGGTGAAAGCTTACATGGCAAAAGAACATCCTGAAGTCACTCATTGGTTTGACTGCTGGCATGTTGCCAAAGGTAAGTTGTTTCATGTTTTACTATGGGAAAGAAAATATGTGCACAATTTTCTTTTATTTTGAATGAGATAAATATAGTTCAAACATATCAAAACAAACTCTAGGTCCAGATCGAAGTCCAAAAATTACAAAGTAATTAAATATAGTACAAACCCATCGAAATCAACCCATTTAGTCTAGCACAGGTCTGTAATATAAATACTTAACATGAGATATTGTGTGCCTTTGAGCTAGAACTAATGAACTACCTTCACCTGGCTAGTAAAAACAGACCATTAATTTCTCCTTGAAATCGAAGGAAAATTAATTAGAAATACACATGATCTTAGACAAGTTAAATGAATTTTTTTTTCCTTTTTGTTTTAATAATAATGCTGACAGATCAAGTTTTTTTGTAACTAGATCATTTAACTTCTGTTTTTAGGTATCTACAAGAAATTGGAGGCAGCTGGAAAGAGGCGTTCATGTAAAAATTTGTCAGACTGGGCACGATCAATTAGTAACCACCTGTATTGGTGTGCTGCAAGCAGTGAAGGGGATGGTGACCTTGTCCATGACAAATGGATTTCAATCCTAAACCATGTCACCAATATACAGGAGGGTCATGAAGGAAAATACCAATCATGTCAGCATGGTCAACTAGCCAACAGGAAATGGATAAAAAGAGGTAATTGTATTTAAACTCACAGTGTATACAAGTGAAAAAAACTGACAAGATTTAATATAAGGTTAGATAACTTGTAGGAAACTCTTTTCCAACAGATAAATAATTTGAAAGTGTCGTTTATTTTTCACACGGTTTGTATCTTTGACTATATGATATCTTGTCGATTAGTTAAAATGTAAAAAGATAAGGTAATGATTACTAATGAATTGTTAAATATAATGCATAGAAATTTATTATATTGCAGATAGCAAAGCTTTCCTCGAATTAGAAAAAGTGATAAAAGGCCGATTGTTAGTTAAAGATGTAAAGAATAAATCCCCTGCTGAACAAACATCTGGTCTGGAGGCATTCCACAGAGTAGTGTGCCATTTTGCTCCAAAGCTGGTCCACTTCTTTCATGCACAGATGGAAGCAAGGTCAGTGTTGGTTTTTAATTTTGCAATAATACAATAATGTTATTATAATTACTCTCTGTGATTGATTTAAACATGAAGAATGAATATTAATACATATTTTGTATTTTCGCTGGAATAAAGAATAGAAAACTAGATATGTGTTTTTCATATATAAGGTTAATGTTTGGTTTTCAAGGGTTAAATTTCATGGGGGAAAAGACAAGACATATTCTTGTTTTTATTACAGATGGGATCTTAATATCTTTAATTTTCCCATTTTAAAGTTGGTATAACATTAAAGCATGTTTTTTTTTCATTTTTCAGGTTGTATTTGACTGCTCTCCACTTCAATGAAAATGGAGCTCGACCACAAGCTGTCTCACAAGATGGTACCCCAATGTTTGCAATATCTTACCCAAAGAGTAGAAAAGGTGAAGGTGTTGCAAAAGAGGTCAAAGTCAAACAGACATATGGTAAGCAGTTTTCAAAAATGTCATCTAAGTTGTGTTAGCTGCTTGCCGTAAGATGATTTTAATAATAAGAAACTTGACCATGGTACAGATTGTTATTTTCATTTTTAATTTTGATAAATATTCAGTTAAGAAAAATTGTTATTTTCATTTTTAAATTTTGATAAATATTTAGTTAGGCCAAATTATTTTTATTAAAAAAGCAGCTTCTGAAGTGTTTATGGGTGAAAAATGTATATCTGTTCTTGAGTGAATATGAATCATGTGTAAACTCTGTCCAAACCATACCAATTCAGGAACAGCTGTTTAATTTTAAAGAAGTTAATGTCATTGATAAGAAAGGTAAATGTAATTTTTTTTTTCTTTTTAGGGTATGTAGAGGACCTAATGGAGGAACTTCTGTTACACCGCGAGGTGCAAAACTCTTTTTCCAAGGCTTTCAATTACCTGAGATGGGACAAAAAAAGACCTGTACCACTTTCACAGAGCACACCACATCGACCAAAAGCAGATATTATTCGCGATCAAATAAGACGTTTTAACAGATAACAAGTGTTAATTTAACAGTGTGATTTTGACTTTATTGCAAGTGTACTTTTGAAAACAATATGACTATTTTATATTTATATTTTACTATCTTCAAATTCATAGTAGTAATTAGAACTGTTAAAATTAATTTTACAAACATAACTTTAAAAGTAAATTGATTGTGCAATTGTCAAAATTTTGTCCTTCTCTGTAAATATTTAGGCACTTTTTTTTTCACATTATCATGTCACTGGTTGTATTAAATAAGTCTGTAGAATGTTAAAATATCTGCAAATTACATTTTCATTTTCATGCTGGGTATTGGAAACCACAATATTGCTGAGATGGAAACTAATTTCTTATTGCATTTACTGCACATGGTGGCAAGATTTTTCTGTTTTTTCTTCCCAAAAAACCCCATATCCATCTGACAAACCGACGATATGCTATGTGTCTGTATGTCCTGTAAAAATAACAAAAGAAAGTAAATGTCAATTTAATTGTAACATTAGGATATATATTACCAAGACAAAGAAGGAAATTTTATATAAGACATTTTCTCTTGCTTTAAACATTATTTAATTTTTTGACGACATATTATTTACAGAAGCAATTTAAAAAACCAAGCTAAATTTTTTATAAATCCATGGTGTCATGAATGATAATATGATAATGTTTATTCTTTGTAAACAAATATATTGCTGTTTTTGATTGTTAGAAAACTTGTAAAAAATTTTGTTTTGATTTATTTGCAATAAATTGAGAATTTGTACATCAGTGTTGTTACTAATTAACTTGCTCATGGACTGGTTCATCTGGTCTTCCATTATATTCAATATATTCGTAAAAAGAAGCTTTAAGTACATGGCGGTTCAAACAGTTTGCAATAAAGCCCTCATGGTGAATAATGCACTTGACATTTCCATCATTCGTTTCTTTTCTCACCTCAGACACAGAATGGCAACAGAGGCATTCCTTAGCAGTTGGCATTGTTAGACAGTTATCACATGAACACCTGAAAAAGTTACACACACATATAAGTGAAACTGTTTGCATTGATAGAAGCTGATATGTAGCATAAGACAGTAAAATGAAAAGAAGTGAAAGTAGGATTTTTGTTCATGATTATTGCCAACTCTCCAACCTAAAACCTGTTAAAAAAAGCTACTGCAACTGAGTTCTGTTCACAATAAAAATGGTCCACAGCCAAACTGCAACCTTTATTCGTTCTTTTCATACTCATGATATTGCTAGTCTGCAAGTCTTCACACATTCTACAGGACCACTTATTGGTCTGTTATTAGTGTGTCATTGTTCAAACAAATTTTGACCAACCCTCTGTAAAGGTTGATAGAATATCACAAAAAGAGCAAATTTTTTTTTCATAAAATATATGAACTATCGAGTCCAGTAACAGACCATGGCATGAAGCCATGGACAAAGTCAAAGGTATAATTGCAAACACACCCAAGAAAATGCTCTCGCTATTATTTAAATAATTCCAAACAAACAACATTTGACTGGGTGGGAATAATATTTTTAGAATGATTTGCGTTTCTCACGATGAAAACAGAAAGGCTGGTCGGTAAGTACAAAATTCTAAACAGTTGATTCTTATAAACTACGTAGGGTACCGAATTAACAACAAATACCATATCGACAAGTTCAAACGAAGTTAACAAAAAATATCGAAAGTTTAGTGACAAATCAGAATTATTTTTCAATAGAAGATAAAATTTTACCATCGATCTACAGGCAGAGCTTGGGTATCCCCACCATTATCACTAGGTAGAGGCTAGATCCTGACCTAGTCGCTCATATCCGAGTGTTTATATCGTATCCGGTTCCTTGTATTACAATTAGATGTGTTCTACGTCACGAGTTCCGTGTTGTTGTCATATTGCGGGAAACCCGTCCTATTTTAATGATTAAAAAACGCTGCTTTTTAAATAGTTTGCGATATTTCAAAATCAAAATTCAAACAAGATGGAACGAAATTGGGAACATCATTTCGATGATAAAGTCGATGCATACAATGGTTTTGTTCGCTCAGTCAGTAAGCTAAATGCATTGATTGCAGATTATGAGCTGGTGACCAACTCAAAATTTATTGTGCTGAAAACAGTCAGATTTGGTAAGGAAGATATAGGTATGTAAACATGACAACTTGTTCCCCCTCTTTTAATAATTTGTTTTGCATACATGGAGTCACGTTTCCACATGTGTATAATTTCTCTGTATATGTACTTCTATTAAAACACTTGGGAAAACTATAATAAATTCATTAATTTCAAAGAAGAAAATGCAAATCATCAAGAAAAAATATTATAGTCTAAATGTCCAAAAAGAAAATTTTTAGGAGAAAAAAACTAGCATTGTGGATTGTGTATATAGAGGTCACATTGTAAATGAAAACCCTTTGATGACATCCTTCATGCTCCATATCTAGCCTCTTGTCTGATTGCACACAGTTATTTGTTTACATAATAGCATAATTTAATTCGTGTTTAGGTGTGTCTTTCTGAGTTGAATGACAGTTTTTGACTTTTGTTAATATCTGCAAATGCAAACTAAATATTGTTCTTTTTTTATGTTGAAGATTTTTTGAAAAATGATATAAGATGAGAAGACACTCAGAAGAATGCCTGTCCCAAAATCAATGCAAATGGAATTCCATTTGTGATTGTTGGGAAGAAATGGTTGGAGTGTCACCAAGGCAAAGATAGAAATACATTAAAAAAGGAAAAGCGCAAGAAGACACTGTCAGGAAGTCTTGTATGTATTTTAATAAATATTAGTATTGTTGGAAAAGATTGATTTAAAATAAATCTCATTAAAAATATCACTTGTGCCAAGCACATATTAAGTAGAAATAAAGCTACATATATAAGACAGGAGGTCACATTTACACAGCAATTTGATTTATCAAATGTGGTTTGTTTAATACAGAAGTCCATATGAACAGGTACCACTACAACATTATTGACAGTATATATGTACATTCCAATATTCTGTATTATTTGACAGGTTTTTTTCTTTTGTTGTAAGATTTGTAAGATAAAATTGTTGATAACCTTTGTCTAGTATGCATTTTCTCTTTAAGAGTGTTATGTTGAAGATTTTTTGAAAAATGATATAAGATGAGAAGACACTCAGAAGAATGCCTATCCCAAAATCAATGCAAATGGAATTCCATTTGTGATTGTTGGGAAGAAATGGTTGGAGTGTCACCAAGGCAAAGATAGAAATACATTAAAAAAGGAAAAGCGCAAGAAGACACTGTCAGGAAGTCTTGTATGTATTTTAATAATTATTAGTATTGTTGGAAAAGATTGATTTAAAATAAATCTCATTAAAAATATCACTTGTGCCAAGCACATATTAAGTAGAAATAAAGCTACATATATAAGACAGGAGGTCACATTTACACAGCAATTTGATTTATCAAATGTGGTTTGTTTAATACAGAAGTCCATATGAACAGGTACCACTACAACATTATTGACAGTATATATGTACATTCCAATATTCTGTATTATTTGACAGGTTTTTTTTCTTTTGTTGTAAGATTTGTAAGATAAAATTGTTGATAACCTTTGTCTAGTATGCATTTTCTCTTTAGAGTGACCATGATTATCATCAAAATAGAAGGCATCTTCAAACAACAAAGAAGAAAGACTGTCGTGCCACAATAAAATTTAGACACATAATTAGATTTCCTGAATATTCAGTAAGTAATTCAGAAGGGATCTGTCAAAAGAACAGCATAGCTACCTCTTGCATGTTGAACTGGCCTCTTATGACCTACTTGAGCAGTGTTTAGTATGGAAACATTTGTGTTTTCCATTACTGATGATCAGGCCCCAGTTTCACAATCATTCACTCAATTGAGTGTACACTCAACTGAAAAATTCCCATTTTTCTCTTATCAGTATTTAAACAATCTTAAGTTTTATGAGACAATTTTTTTTTTGTTTAACAAACTGACATTAAACGATTTAAATACATGTACAACATAAGATATTAAATTTAATTGTGTAATGTCTTAAAAGTTGACATTGATATATTTCCGGAATTGAGTTGAGTGTACACTCAGTTGACTGAATGATACTGGGACCAGACACTTAAGTTTCCCCAAAATCTCAGAACCATCTTCCAGATAGAATTGAAAAGTAAAAAAAAAAAAGATAAAAAAAAAAATTGCTCTTTTCACGTATATATCAAGGTTATACCCTTACCCAAGCAATAGTATAGGTCCATAATGATTAATATCTAGAATTCATCAGCAAAACCTGTGTTTTCATATCTTTAGTTAGTTTATAAACCTTGCACAATGTAATTTTTAAAACTTTTATTGTGCTAAGCCCAATTTAATATAATGGAACTAGTTTATATTTTACTGTTTGTCTACAGTTCAATTTCCTGAAAAAATGTTTTTAATATATATTTATAGGTCCATAATAATTCACTACGCTCTTTGAAAGACCAGACAGCATGTGATTTAAAAAAGGCGCCAACACTGGAAAAAGATCACCAGTATCATGTCCACCTTCCTATGGAGAATGAGCATACCAACCATTTCAGAGGCGAGGTGTGTGTGTGTGTGTGTACATATGTGTGTGTGTGTGTACATGTGTGTGTTCTAAATATTTCATTACAAAAGTTGAAAAACTATAGAAATCAAAATTCACACAATGCCTATAATATAGAGTAGTATGATCCTATCATTCACGTGTGTGTGTGTGTGTGTGTGTGTGTGTGTGTGTGTGATATAGCTTAGCAGTTTCTTATATTTGTTAATGTTCATTGTAATGCATACAAGATTATGGTTTTTGTCATTTCTTTTTAAGGTTGCAAGTATAATCCAGCCTCTTGATTCATCCATTCAGAAATTTATAAAATATCAGGTTGAGTATAACAACATTGTTGGTGTTGCTGAAATGAAAATGTTGTTGGAAAACCATTTACACAATAACATTTTCAAAGGAAGAAAATTACCACCTAGGACAGAAAGCAGGTTTTGGCCCACAAATAAGCAAATAAGGAACCATCTTCTCCTCTGAATCTACAAGAGATATACCTTAGTTATTTCATTCATAACATCCTTAGGTCATGTAGTTTCAGATTTGCACAAATGGTAGCCATGGGGCTCAAAATGGGGAAATGATAAGGTACTGAATGGGGAAATTGCTAAAATTATGTATTTGTCACTATATCTGAAAACTTTAAACTTTTTGTATAGACATGTATATTAGAATATTGCAGGTATTGCAACAATGATCATTTTGATATATGGTTCAAGGTCATATGTTCAAAGGTCAAGGTTAAAGCTACAAAAGAAGACTGAAATTGCTAATTATCTTGAAAACTATTAACTTTTTGTATAGGCATGTATATTAGATTATTGTAGGTATTGTGACAACAACAACTTTGATATATGTTTCAAGGTCATATGTTAAAATGTCAAGGTCACACCTGCAAAAGAAGACTTAAATTGCTAATTATCTTGAAAACTGTTAACTTTTTGTATAGGCATATATATTACAATATTGTAGGTATTGATATGACGATCATTTTGATATATGGTTCAAGGTCATATGTACAAAGGCCAAGGTCACAGCTGTAAAAGAAGACAAAATTTGCTAATTATCTTGAAAACTATTAACTTTTTGTATAGGCATGTATATAAGAATATTGTAGGTATTGTGACAACGATCATTTTGATATATGGTTTAAGGTCATATGTTCAAAGGTCAAGGTCACAGCTGCAAAAGAAGACATAAATTGCTAATTATCTTGAAAACTGTTAACTTTTATATAGGCATGTATATTACAATATTGTAGGTATTGATATGAAGATCATTTTGATATATGGTTCAAGGTCATATGTTTAAAGGTCAAGGTCACAGCTGTAAAAGAAGACAAAAATTGCTAATTATCTTGAAAACTATTTACTTTTTGTATAGGCATGTATATTCGAATATTGTAGGTATTGATATGATGATCATTTTGATATATAATTCAAGGTCATGTGTTCAAATGTCAAGGTCACAGCTGCAAAAGAAAACTTAAATTGCTAATTATCTTGAAAACTATTAACTTTTTGTATAGGCATGTATATTTGAATATTGTAGGTATTGACATTGCGATCATATATGGTTCAAGGTCATATATGTTCAAAGGTCAAGGACATAGTTGCATAAGTATACTGAAATTTGTGAATGATTTGGAAAGTATTCATTACATTACAGTTACTTCATGCATATTATATAAGCTACTTATAAATGAAATGTGAGTGGATATTTTTCTGATCAAGTTTTGTAAGAGTTCTTAACTTGAGAAAACTTGTAAAGTTTCTGTACCTCATATATTGTCTTTTGCCTTTGTAAACAATTTTGGAAATATACTCAGGTGAGAGTTAAGGCCCATGGGCCTCTTGTTTATATTTTTGTTGTTCTCTGTTTTAGGCTCTTGTTATTATCTTATTTTGATTGCTTAAATCTAATTCAATGTTTATTTTGGAAAAAAAATCGTGTTTCTTTCACAATTATTTTTTTTTTAATTTTCAACGCTTAAATAGAACACATTTTCCCCTATTTTATACATTTAATTTTTACACAATTTTATTTTCATTTTTTAAAAATTAATTTCTGTTTTAATCAAAACGATTAAATTATTTCAAGATATTAATTAAATCTTTTTTTTACATATATTTTAATTTTTTCTATCAAAATATTTTTTCTTTTGTTTTTCGTTTTTTCAATTTAAACAATTCTTCAAGTGTACTTAAACATTGCTTTTTCGTTATGAACATTTTTTTCGCATTTCCCGTATTTTATTAATTTTTCCCGAAAAATCAATTTCTATTTTAATCAAAACGATTAAATATTTCAAGATATTAATAATTTTTTTTACATATATTTTAATTTTTTTTATAAAAATAATTTTTTTGTTTTTGTTTTTCGTTTTTTTCAATTTAAACAATATTTCGTACTTAAACCTTGCTTTTTCGTTTTGAACATTTTTTCGCATTTCCCGTATTTTATACGATTAATTTTTTCTTAATTTTATTTTCAACTTTTTTTAAATTAACTTCTGTTTTACATGAAACGTTCAAATTTTTTAAGATATCACCAACATATTTTTTGTCATATGTTTGTTTAAATACATTTTATTTTCAAAACATAAAAATTTTAGATCATGCAAAATATAATTAAAAAAAACTTTCTTTCAAATATTTTTCCAAAACTCAATAACATGTGTTAATTCTTTTCTAGAAATTCTTTTTTGGACCTCTCCGACAACAATGAAGAGACCTGCGCTAGCCCTACACAGGACCCAGGTCTACTTACATTACTGTTACAAGATCTAGAGGGAGAACAGAGTCTTAGTTTGTCATTATTGACAAATAGTTGTTCTTCCCCTTATTCTTGTTCCTCTATAAAATGTTATATGAGCATATACTGAATATTGTACTGTTCTTTATGTTTTCAGACAAATTCTGGTACGCAGATTAGAGGACTTGCAAAATAAAAAGATTTCGTTAGAATCAACGATTGAAATTATGGCTAAAGACTTAGTAAGATGTCAAAACGACATTGAAGTGTCCAGAAACACTTTAGAAAAATTGTTAAATATATAGTTAAAAGATTTAGTGTGGTGAAAAAAAATTGAAGTATCCAAAGACTTATTAAATAACTAGTGAAAAATATATACGGCTAAAGATTTAGCTAATTGATTAGTAAATAAAAAATTGTTAGATAATAAAATGTGAACTTACATTTTGCTTTGTCTTTCTTTTTTAAATCGATTAATTTGGCATCAGCATGCTTGTTCTGGACATAGAACCCTTATTCAGAGTATTTATATACACATAATTATTAGAAATACCCTACGCCCACACATCGTAAAGGGCCTATCCCCTCTGGGATCTACCCACGCAAAAGGGATGGGTCGTGTTGGGGCGTACACCCACGCAATAGGACCGCTCACGCCGCCCGCCCACGCAATTGAAGGGATGGGCCGCCCACGTTGATGATGTTCCAAAGTCACCCCTTAGCTGCTTAGGGGAAGGGGGGAAGGGGGAAGGGGGCGTCAGTTGGAACTTATATTACCAGATAACTATAATCTCAAAATTTTGCAAATGAACATTAGACTGCTTTCCAAGTTTTTATTGTTTTTCATATGTTATCGTTGATATCATTAAAAGTTTTCCAAAAATCATTCTTCAGACGAAGATGAATCTTGTGTAAATGTCCAAGTAAGTATTTTAACTACCGGTAAACATACTTTGACAAGTTACATGGTAACAAGCCACCAAATTGGCGTAAAATTCGCTACTGGAGAAGTCGGATCATAACGATATCGGACCATAACGAACTCGGACCATGAATATCTTATACAGCAAAAAGGCGTAGGAGCTCGACCTATATTGAATCTTCGATCTTAGATAATGATTAATTAATCTTTGAACTAACCGATGCATTTAATTTGTTATTTGTAATTGTTTTGTAGAAATAAATATGAACTGTCACGCTGTTAAAATTATATATTCTTTATTCATTATTGATTTAACATTTATTTGAATCCATTTTGGCTTTGGTCGTCACATGAAAACAATAAATGATTTTTGGATCTTACCCGAAGTGAAAAAAACACAACGTGACTCCGAGACAGCACAGGTACCTTTCACAGATATGTGAAACTATTTTAGCTTGTATTCAATTTAAAGCGGGATATCCGAAAATAATAATAATAAAAGAAAACAAGACAGATATTTTGATTATGATGTAATTAAGAAAAAATAAGAATCCAATGTGCATAGTATCATTTTAAAACAAGGATAAATTTTAGAATCATGAGACAGCTGACTTGCAAAGAATTGGCTGTCAATTATCCTAAACTCATTCGATGTCTTTAAAGCCTTTAGCTGTTTTTCTTCCATATGAACAAAGCTATATTATGTATACAATTAAAAATAAAATTACATCAAACATGGTTTTATATTAAAATTGATGAGGCACACAAAACATTGGTAGTCAGATTATTACAGTAGTTTTTTTGTACAAAAACTTTCTGAACTGAAACGCAAGTGCACTGAAGAAGATACAGAATTGAAGTTTTGTACAACTCGATTCAATCACCAAATCATCTGAAATGGGAAGAGAAAATTAAAATGGGGTCTATATTCTTGGTGTTTGTAATAAAATTTTTTTGTTAAAAGATAAATATTAGAAAACATGTATATACTTAGGTTCAGCTCTATAACTGAATCATTCAAAACGTTTAATAGTATTGAGCTTCACAGCCAGATTATATTTGGAACAGAGTATGAACGGATGCAATAAAGAGACAATTCCACCACAATGTATTATAAAGGGACAAACATTTGTTTTGGCCAAGTTCGTTTCCCTATGTCACTAAATACTGATGAAGTGTTAAGTAAAATTGTTGTAGTCGTGGAGTCTCTCATATGTCCAAATTTTGACACAATTTCCAACTAACTGTCAGTTAAAGTATTAAAAACAATTCATACAGTCCAATTCGAAGACATTATAGAGTTTTGTATGTAGACTTCCAAACAGATTGAAAATGGTATATCTTCCATTACTATGAATGGATTTTGATCAGAATTGGCACAAATGTAA
Source organism: Tegillarca granosa (assembly GCA_029721355.1). Lineage (NCBI taxonomy): Eukaryota > Metazoa > Mollusca > Bivalvia > Arcoida > Arcidae > Tegillarca > Tegillarca granosa. The sequence continues at coordinate 123,418 of JARBDR010000544.1, forward strand.
ACCAACATCATTTACATGAGACAATGCGTCACATAACAAATTGAGTGCATAGGTCAAAGATCATGGCAAAATAAAAAGGCACGTTTTACACACATGGAAAATAAACGTAAGTTAAAATTCATCTTAGGAAATAAACTAAGATAAAAATTTTGTATGAGAAAGAAAAAACAACTAAGTTAAAAATTTCGCCTGAGACATTGACAAAAATATCAAAGTCTAAAATTCCGCCTTCAAATCCCGCCTTGAAAAGCAGGAATCTGAAAAAAATACGTCCTCTGATAGCAGGAGAAATGTTTAAAAGTTTCCGTAAAACAAACTCCTGTCAGAAACTTTTAAAGAAACTATGAGTGAAGTGTCACGTAAAGAAAAAGATTTTGACGACTGTAATGTTCTCACATCATAGCAACTATTATGGTGGTTGTTGTGATGTGAGAACATTACATGGTGTCAGAATCGGGGATCATCATAAAACAAGAAACATGATCAGCAAGTCTGAGCAAATTAATTGATCGATAAATATTAACATCCTGTATAAGAACACAAAGTTAAGATGACTGGCAAATTAAGTAAGAATTTACAAGAATTTAACCCCAACTCCGTAGCACCAGAATGGTAGTTGTACAAATGTGACTTTTTTATTCATTTGGACGCACTTGGTCTAGTTGAAAAAATCGGGCAAAAGGAAAGTCGGGGTCTTACTTTCAAACATGGGAAGGGAGTGCGTCAAGATTTACGATTCTTTTGAATGGGCCCCGGCAATAGAGGCAGACCCGACAATGATTTTGTAGCACGTTCCGCCGAGGATCAGCACGATTTAGACACGTGTTTGCTTTATTTGATAGGAGTTCACTACTACAGAAACATTAAAAGGCAAGAATTTCTTAACACCAACAGGGAATATTTGTCTATTATGGATTTCATTGCGGCGTTAAAAAGAAAGGCCGAACAGTGTCAGTACGGCGATCACAAAGAGGGGTTTATATGTGACATGGTTATAAATGGCGTGGACAATGCCAAATGTTCTGAAAAACTTATGGACATCCCTGCCGATGAGTTAACTTTAGACAAAGTTATCAAAACATGTAGACAAAGTTGAATTAACATCAGCACATCTGAAATCCATAAATGCAGAAAATCCAAATGTCAATATGGTCCGCATGTCATGTGACATACAAAAGGCAAGGGCATGATATAAAGGGAACCATCTTTAGTTGTAAACACCACGCGTATAGTAACTGTTCTGCTTGTAACAAAAATCGTGACAACTGCGGTCAGAAAGTCATTGCAAATGTTCAAAATCAACTCGGTCAACCTGGAAGAGGTCAGAGTACGCTTTCACAGACCAACAAGAGGACGGGGTCGTGGTCAACGTTCATGCGCCCAGGCAAACGTATGTAATAAAATATGTTCTTACATTCAGACATTTAGGAGTTGGTAAATTTACATTTAGGAGTCAGTAAATTTTCATAAATTTTAAAGTCTGTATTTGAACTCTAAAGTTGTACTTATTTGAACCTTATGTCAAAGATTCAGGCAATACTAATTGTTTCCCTCGTAAACAAAAACAAGATGGTCATTTTTCTTTAAAAACAAAAACAGGATGGTCATCTTCTGGTTGTTGGTAAACAGATACCATATAAAAACCCTAGCATTGCACACATCTGACCAAGACATCATTACACACATCACAACATCAATAAACTTCATGTACTCATTAAAAAGACTGGTATTAACATTACGTGTCTAGTTGTTTTGTTACACGTACATTTCGCGCAAGATAGCGTGAACTATAATTTCAAAATTTATGTTGAAATTGTCTTGTATTGAATTGCTAATAGTTTCATTGCGTCATAACCGTACAATAACTTCCACAAAAAAATCAGTGCTCTATATTCCCATTTTGAAAGTTATTGTACAGTTTTGATTGACATTAAGCTCCGCCTTCGAGGGGTGTATCACAATTATTGAACATATCGCATCAAAGAGAAAACAAGCAAGGTGTGATACAACATGAAATGGAAACTGAATATACATGCATTTAAATTAGTTACTGACAAGTCTGTTGCATCTCTTGCCAACTTGTGTTACATTTTGCCAAAAAAAGCGAAAACGTTTAGTTCTACCAACCAACCCAAACAAATAGTATCCGATAAAGAATATGAGGTTGGTGGTTTTAAACTTATCTGGAAATCCTTGTGTGAACAAGGCATATCGACAGACTGCCAGAATTATCTTATCTTCAACCAGTGTTACGTTTTGCCAAAAAGCTTAAACTTTTAGTTCTTCCAATCAACCCAAACAAACAGCATCCGATAAAGAAGATGAGGTTGGCGGTTTTAAACTTATCTGGAAATCCCTGTGTGAACAAGGCATATCGACAGACTCTGCCAGAATTATCTTATCTTCCTGGCGATCTTCAACAAAAAGACAATAATGGAGTTATTTCAGAAGATTGTGGCAATTTTGTAGTGTGCGACGAAGAAGTCCATTTGAACCATCTGTGCATATAATTTTAGATTTTCTTTTTAATCGCTAAAGTAATGGTTTAACTTATAGTGCAATTAATACTTGCAAGGTCTGCAATATCATTCTTTGTCTCGGTAGTTAAGATGTCTGTTGATAATGTAGGGTCATATAAATATTGTTTTGGGATATTTACAGTCTCTATCGCCAATTGTGGTTTTGTTCTTTATGGTTTTATCCCAAAAGTAAGCAATGACATTGGTAAATTTAACAGGACAACGGACACAAACATTACAAGGTTTAGACACAAGGTTTATGGATTTTACAGAGGAAAGTGTAAATATTTAATTTTTTGAACTTTTAAAAACTAGAAGACCAGGTAAACATAATAATAATATTTACTTGCCCGTTTTTCATATAGATAAGGGTTTATGCATAGTACAAAACCATTACAGAATATTTGAAACGCACATCCGTTATAAGAGTTGAGGAAACCAAACTTTTAATTAGTTTTCGTAAGCCTTACAAAAAGCGACATCATAAACAGTTGGCAGATGGATTGATGTGCAGGTATAAACACTACTGTTCTCCGTACACACAGTACCCGTTCAGCCAGCTTGTCCGCTGCAAAGGCAGTCTGGTGTTCCTATACAAGATATTTTAATAGCAGGTGGCTGGTCATTGGAATCCACCTTTTTACAAATACTATCATAAACAAATTGAAAATGCGAGTGGTCAAATAATGTTAAATAATGATGTAATACATAACTGTGTTAACTAAAAATAAGCAGGGTTAATGACAACAAAATTAAATTCTGTATTTTTTTTTAACAAAAAAATTGTTGGCCCCCTTGCTTTCCAATAGAACCCCTCATTTCTTCACAGAATGGGTCCCTGGTTTTCCAAAACAATCTAAAGCACTGCCCCTTTTCTAATCACGAAAGCCGTTTCGTAGAGCAACCAACAAACCCTTTGGCAATTTACGCAAACCTGACCAACACTTTTATGCGATACAACTGCGGTACATATACCCGCACCAGCAGCTGCAATTAACACGGTTGAAAATTTTCCCACCACTGTGGTCTCTGCCACGGACAACATTCTGCTTTTTCCTGTTCCAATAAACCAGAACACAACCAAAGATCCACTAAACCAAACAGGCTTCCAGATTCCCAAACACCAGCAAGCTCTAAGGACTCTCACTAAATGCCAAGTTGTCTCCCCTATTGTTGTCTCATTATTTTCAGAAATGACCCCTCTTTTTTAATCCTGATGGGAATCCATTCTTCGCTTCGCAGTTTTCGAGCGTTTAACGCCATTCAGTCATTAACTCAGGTTTGGGCCCGTGTCATTGCGGACAATGATGGACAATCATTAGAGTTCAAACTCTACCGATGTTTACATACGAGTTGACCTTCTGCCAGCATTATGAGTTTAACATCGTTGTTTTGCCTACAAAATATTAGTGGACTGACTTTTGCGGCCACTATATTTATTTTTGAGGGACTGTCTTATGGCAACCCCTTTTTTTCTACACGCAAGCGATTTTCTCTCGGACGACCGTTGTCAGTTGGTGCCGGATTTTGAGACATTTATTTGTTGCGGCTTACTATTTTTGTATAATATTGTAAATGGTTAACATTGGAGACATAACATTTTGTGAACATTTTATACTTGTTCTTCCACCTTCATTTCGATTGTATACGGTTTGAACTTCAAAACATAAAAGCATAGCCATCAATTTTCCATTATAATGAGTCCCAGGTGCAGGTTGCCTGGCCATAATATGCATCAATTTTGCAAATGTGTTAGTTGCCAGTTTTGGCAAAGTTCTCTTGTATCAATATATTTCATGTTTTGTATACAAGTAATGTTTTGCTATAGTTTTGGATAAACATCTTAACGTTTACAGGAAGTACTTACCCTTCCGGAGCACCCGGTCTTACTTTCTTGATGGAAGTATAATAAACCTTGCCAATTTTCAAAGATTCTTTGTTTCTGTCCTATTTTCGCGGGGGTGATTTGGACATAGACTGGTATGTTTGCGTTTTATTTATTATTACATTTATTGCTTAGTTTTTAGAAATGTTAGCAAATATATTTTATCTAAGTTGGGCTTATGTACTACATCATTTACGTAATATTACGTTATTCTTGTGTTAACGTTTATTGAGTAGTTTGGTAAATTGTAGTTTTCTTTCATTTTTAAAAAATTCCCATCGCAAGTTCGCTGTACCTGTTCCAAGGTTGCTTCACTAAAGGTGCATTTTATGCCAATATAAAATACATGTTATTTTAATCCTTGTTTAACATCACGTCCGTTGAATATCCTCAACATCAAATGTAAACAAAAGTCTATAGGGATCTCTCCTTGAACTCGATGGTAGCCCATTACCTAGAATTATTAGAAGGCTAGTAGAATTAATGTTCTCATTCGATTCTGCCTCCGTCTTTTACGGAAGAACACAATAAAACACAGGTGCTTGTTTTTTCAAATTGTTAAGTTCCACCACATCCCCATCCACCACCCCTATATTTACAAAATCAGTTCGGAGAGAGTTGATGCTTTTTTTTCTTAAAACCGGTGTGTTCTCTGCATATTGGCTCATGCTTAATCATTTCATTATGTATTGTTTACCACATAAATGAAGCCAGAGTAGTAGACATTAAATAAAGAACATTAACACTATGTTTAAATTTTGTTACATATTTATTTTACCATATTTATTCATGTGTTTTTTGCATTTATTTATACATTTATTTTTCTTACCTATTGTATTAACATAGGGGAAACGCGACATTTCGCAATAACATTGTTATCATCCATTCTGGCATGTTATTTTGTTTAGATATCCTGTCCTTATTTATTGCATTTACAATGTTTCAAAACATAACATTATATTGTTTACATTTATGGCTTAATTTTGCAAATATTGGAATAGTTGTTTTTATCTATTAGTTTTAGTGACCTTAGAGCCAAGGTTTCAAATCTATATTTTTCACATTTTCATTTATCTATAGTTTTAAATTAATTTTGTTTTGTAAACGTAGTTGTTACAAGTTTAGTAAAAGACATTTTATCCTCTATATACGTTTTAGATATATACCTATATATTTTGATTTTAACGTTTACTTTGCATATTGTTGCAGGCGAATGTATTGATATATTTTGTAATGTTTTGCATATAAGTAATGTTACGTAATAGTTTTGGATTAACATCTCATTGTTTACATCTATTGCTTAGTTTTTTAAGTGTTAGCAAATATATTTTATCTGTAAGTTAGGCTTATGTATTACATCCTTTAAGTATTATTACTAATACGTTATTCTTGTGTTAACGTTTATTGCGTAGTTTTGTTAATTGAAGTCTTCTGACATTAGACAAATTGGACCAAAGTATCTGTGTTTGAAAAATGTTGTCGACTATTCTGAATGCCGCGCTATCACGTCTATCATCCACGCGGTGTTGTTCGATAAACCAGAAGTTGATATCAATGACAGTGTAGGACTGTATATCAACAGTGTATCGACTCTTCTAAATGCCGCGCTATCACGTCTCTCACCCACGCGGTGCTGTTCGATTAACCAGAAGTTGATATCGATGACAGCGTAGGACTGCATAAAACTGCATTTAATTTTATTGGTCAATTTCTGTACAATCTTGGTTTTTCATAGATTAAAAAAATTGTGCCATCCTCCAAATTCGAGAGCATACGATATATTTCCTTGGTTAACACCTTGACTGTTTTTGATTATTCTTGCCGTTTTTGCTCTCAATGTCTCTGCAACAATGTAATCAATGTTAATATTTTGGTATGAATAAAGAAAATTGTCAGTTCAAAGTCTATCTCCTGTTATGTTATAACGCTTCAGAAAGAGTTCAGCGATTATGGAGTTGAACTAGTGAAAGAAAAATTTGCAAGCAAAGGCGGAATATATCCAGGATTGATTGCAAACAAAGTTGCCAACAAAGGTGGAGGATATCCAGAATTGATTGCAGATTCAGGTAATTTTTAAATCTTACGATTTTTGTTTTTTTTTTTTATCAAATATATAAAATAATGAAGCCTAAAGATGAAATGTATCAATGTAAACATGGGAATGTTGTTGACTTCGATTCATTATTTATTCCGATTAGTTCACTATTTCATGTTAGTCAAAAACACCGTATAACTCATTTCACCACGCGATTGATAAAGTCACAGAATAACAAGACATCTATCAAACGAATGATGATAATTATGAAATTATGATTTAAAGCTCCTCTTAAGACCAAATGCAGAGGGAGGTATTGTTTATTTATTAGATACTGCAGTGGTAAAAGGAAAATGTAGAATATTGAGTTCACCTTTGAAGGTTCCAGCTGTGATAGTTAAGAAATTATCATATTTGTATCGTGTTAAGTTAAAGAATTCTATTTCAGTAGTTAACAATAATAGAAAGATGTCATGTAAGGAAGTTTAAAGAATCCTTGAAAAAAGATCTCCCACAATCAGATGAAGATAGAGGAAAGGAGGAGGAAGAGGTATACTGTACCTGCAAAAAAAAAACAAAAAACAATGGAATGGAAGATTTATGATCCAATGCGATTGTGATAAATGGTATCATGGGTCATGGGTGTTAATATAAATGCTTCTGATGCGCTTGGAATTGACAAATACAGGTGTGGGAGTTGCAAAAAATAAAATAATTAGAACAATATTCTTAACATATGTATATTTCTTATCTATTTCAGAAATGGCGATGAGCAACAATTACTGAAGTTTAAGACAGTACTAGATGACTGTTTGAAAAGAGGGAAATTGTTCCAGCCACCAGATTCCTTTATTTCAAATTTAAAGGAAATACTCCAGAAATTTTGGGTTTTGTACTTAAGATTTTGGATACTGCTAGAACAGCAAAAAACCCAAACATAAAGAAGCAATACCTGAAGGATGCAGCCAGGGCTCTGGACTCATTCCAAATAGTGGATCGCTCTTGGATAATAACCAACGTCGGTGACCTCCCTCTACTTCCATCACAGAAGGAGCAAACATTTGATTTGGAGGCCTGTACCAGGGATATTCAGTACTATTCATCTCAGAAGGCTTTTGACGTGTTGGAGGTGGAAAAGCTTTCCCGTGAAGAAGAGGACAAGCTGTTTTGAATTGATCCAATGGAAGTAGATCTTCCGGAGAGATCATCCGTTTTAGTAGCCCGGAGGTAGTTGCGGCTGTTGGCCCATCTCCTTTGGAGGAACAAACTGCATCTAAAACATATAGCTCTGTGCTTGAGTCAGTTCTAAAAAAGCCAGAGGGAGCTGCCAGTTCGACTATTAGTTCACCTGTTCAGCAACATCAAACATCCAGTACTTCGCCTGAAGATATTGGCGATGTGACCATCACCAATACATCAGAAATCTTCAGTAAAAGAGAAGAAATCTTCAGTAAAAGAGAAAAGTCAGGAATCTAAAGAAAGACAGATATATGTTAGGGAGAGGAGTGATGGAAATGAAAAAAAAAAACATGACAAAAAAATCGCGAGAGAAGTCATGCCAGAAAGAAAGAAGAAAGGAAAAGTCATGAAAGGGAGAGAAGTCATGATAGGAAGAGAGAAGAAAGGGAAAGAAGTCTTGACAAAAAGACGGCTGAAAGTTCTGGTAAACAGGATAAGTCAGACAACGGGAAGAGATGAGGAGTTGGAGATTCTTCACAATCAGAAAAGCGGGCTAGGGGCAAAACGTTTGATGTGACTAATTGTCCGTCAACGTCTTTGCCAAATTAGTAAACTTAAAAGGTGTTAGAGGTGGATACAAGTGTACCTGAAAGACGCAGGAAGGTATCACTGGGTAGAGGTATCACCACTGAAGGAGATGCGACTGTTTGTTGACTTCCAGGATATAATTGGTACCTTCCTCGGAAGAAAAGCAATTACCAAGTGCTATTGTTCAACAGTTCCGGGAGAGCAGAAAGCCAAAGAAGGTAAGGAAAAGTAGAGTTTGTTGGGTGCCAGGTTGCAAGAACCTAATTCTTCCCTAAGGCTCATGCTTTTAATGACCACGTGCCTGAAATTTTCCTGGATCACCTTCCAGCTTATAATGAACAGGTACTTAGGGGTAGAACGAGGGCTTTGCATGAGGCGGCATGTTGGTTGTTTGGTAGACCTGCAACATTAAAGGAGCTGCATATCAAAATGCAGCATGTGTTGTCAGCTATTGACAATACAGTTTTGACTCCAACCCAAGAGGAAACCATGTCAGCGATGTATTGTTTTTACAATTTTACCGTTCCCCCAAACTTCACACTGTTTCCACTGGAATCTCCAGCTGTGTTAATCCATTGGAAAGTGACTTTCTAATATCGCCTTGTGTAGACTATCAGGAGAGACACTATTGGATGGAACACCACCCAGTCCCAGCAGGTATGGAACAGGGTCAAAACCAGGATCTCAAAGAGCCAGGACCAAAACCAGAAATGCTTCCGGATGCTTTCGATTCCCATTTCCATCTGGATCAATTGCTGAAGAAATGTCATCTTCCTGAGAATAGTACTCTGCAGGAAATTCTTGCCAGAACTCTAGTACCTGCAGAGGAGCGGGTTTCTTTATTTGGATCAGTTCCCGTTTTCGGCGACCCCAAGCCTTATCCTTCTGTGGAGTGACTGGTTGTCCTCCAAGAGAATATGTCGGTTGCTGTGGGACTCCACCCAAAACACGGTGGATACAGTTCAGACGCACAGGCTGGGTATGTGAAACAATTGAAAAATCTATTGGAGAGGAATGCAAGGCGACTGCGGAACTAAAGTATATTTTCTACGACTTCATTTTTTAAAAACACATGACAAAAAAGATCGCGAGAGAAGTCATGCCAGAAAGAAAGAAGAAAGGATTACTGTCATGATGACTGCCCAATGTTCTACCATACAAACTGTGCTGGTCATTCAAGTGTCGTGTATATAGCTGGTAAGTTCTTGAAGTTGTGGCTGCGTAGCTTTCTCTTGAAGTTTCTGGAAGGCTGCAGGTATGTGCTCTGGAGGTAAGAATGGAAGAGCTAGTAGTTTACGGATAAACTTGTGTACTGAGTCTTTCTGATTGTACGCTACCTGAAAGAGAAGGTAATCATAAGATTCTTAAAGGAAAAGTAATCTTAATTACTAATATTTCATATAATTTAAACATTAATTGTCGCTAATTAATTTAACACCTTACAATATGTAATACGCTTTCGGGTGATCAAACAAAAATAATTAATAATAATTGAAACTGGTTCTGTATATTAATGTGGCATATGTTAGTATTCTGTTAATACTTTAACTTGAGTAAAGCTTATATTTAATTTAATTAAGAATTAATTAATGTTATTTATAATCCTTTTATAGAAACCAGTTTATATTTCTTTTTCAGTCCAGTATTCCAGTTTACAATATTTTATTGTCATCTTTACTGTGTATTTGTCCTAATGTGTAACTTGTCTATGTCCAGTATTGTCTACCTTGGTGATGTAATGTTTATGTAATGTATTGGTATATCTGCTGTGTGTCATGTGACTTATGGTCAATGTATTTTTAGACTAGATTGACTTGTTTCAGGTGACTGTATTGTTTTATGCTGTGGGGTTTACACACTCTGTGAGAACTACAAGGACATTGCTGGGTGTCGGACATAAATTATAGGTTCAGAAATATCTTTAAATTAATTGCTAAAAAGGATAAACCAATAAACTAGTAAGACATTATTTAACTTTTAACTCAATCTGTTCTTCATAAATTTAATTTTAATCATAAAAATATATAAAATCTCTTAAAAAAATTATATTTTCTAAATTTGATTTCAGCATTCGAATATTATTGAAATTCAAATCAGCATTTGAATTTTAATGAAATTAATGTTCAGTTCTTAAAGTATTGATAAAATATATTATTCTAAGACTTTAGTTTATAACAAGGCTTTAAATATTTTATTAAATTAAAAAAAGGTTAAGGTTCCTGACCACACCTATAGTATAACAGGTTAATATTTTTAATTCCAGAGAACACCATAAATTATACATTTATATGTAAGAATCCAGGGATCTCCATTCCATTTAGGGAATAAGTGTATTATATTTAAATGCATGAAAAATGCAATAATTTTTTTATAAATACTTTTATATATTTATTTTTGGTAATTATCATTTTCAAAGTGCAGTATGGATGAATTCAGTTATTTTTGCTATTATTTATAAAGTTTTACATGAAAATGTACCATTGAACAAAATTTTCAGCTGCCTTAAATTGTAAAATTTGTTTAAAACTAAGGTTTGTTCCCTCATGCAAAGCATTCCTTAGCTGGATTTGGATTAATATAATTTTGAAATTTTAGATTCATTAATTTCCAAGTGTTTGGCTTATGTTTTTAATTATCAAACTTTTTGGTCTTAGTGTCACTGATGAGGAATGAATTTCCGAAATGTGCACATCTGGCACATCAAAATTCAACTGGTATTTGTGCTATATATTTACTACTCCTGAGCGGGTGCCGCTGCTGGTGGAGTAAAACTCCCCGAGGGTATCCATAACTCAGTAGGCAGTACTTTGTGCTGTCAGAAAATGTACCATTGAACAAAATTTTCAGCTGCCTTAAATTGTAAAATTTGTTTAAAACTAAGGTTTGTTCCCTCATGCAAAGCATTCCTTAGCTGGATTTGGATTAATATAATTTTGAAATTTTAGATTCATTAATTTCCAAGTGTTTGGCTTATGTTTTTAATTATCAAACTTTTTGGTCTTAGTGTCACTGATGAGGAATGAATTTCCGAAATGTGCATATCTGGCACATCAAAATTCAACTGGTATTTGTGCTATATATTTTATATTTTGAAATGGTTTAAAATGCATGTTTGAAATGGTTAATTGTTTTCATTTTCATTTTTCTGAAATAGACTATAAATAGATATATATTTTTAAATGCAACTTAATGGATAGAGATAGAGAATATTGTTTTGTTTGTATTGTGTGTGAGAGGGTAACAAAATCTGTTTCATTACTTGAATATTTTAGGATCTATTTAAAAGAACAATAAATAAATTAAAACGGCTGAGGTGTTACGAATCAATTATTTAACACTGGCTACATTTTTGCGCCCACGTTGGGACTACAGCAAAGTGTGTAACACGTGAAACAACAACTAAGTGTGCAAGAACCATGTGTCAAGTTCTAGTTTTTTCAATTTTGTGATCTTTCGCGATTGCGCAGACAACTTCAGGTGATGGACATTCGCCATTTCCGTTTTTAATGTGAAAGTGCAATTTTGACCTTGTGTTTTGAATTCGTAAATCAGCGACGTCATTTCCGTTTTTAATGTGAAAGTACAATTTTTATTTTGTGTTTTGAATTCGTAAGTCAGCGATGTCATTTGACAGGTAAATTCTTGTTTAAAAGTGGTAATATCGAGACTGAGAACTTATATGTTCAGTGACAGCGTGAAGACTGTTATTCACTTGTTGTTTATTTATTACGAGCGTAGAACTTTATTATTTAATTTTAGGAACTGCATTTATATATGTAACACTACAACTAAGGCGTGGTATTTTAAATGGTAACTTTTATTCGGGTGGTAAAACAAACTAGTATACAAATTGTTTACAAATGATATTCAATAAGGCTATCTCTCTCCGGCTAATGGGTAATCCCTATTAGTTACTTCCAGTGGGTAATCCCAGTCTGTACAGTCCAGAGGGTAATCCCAATCTGCTCTCTCATTCAAAACTCTCTCATAAATAACTAATGAACATGTGCTGTACTAAGTTTCTTTCATCCTTAAATTTTATATGCAGGCCAAATTAGGTCTTAGCTGACCAGTCCAAATGCATGTTAATTTTGAGAGTATCATTCTAATTACCAGCACATGATGTGTTGCATAACTTGCATTTATTCAATCTCGGGATTAATATTTACACAGCATGTACAAATAAGTAGAATCTGATATTGTTCTTATCTAGATTAGCATAATCTCCAAAAATTTCTGAATCGTGTTTTCCCAAATATTGTTACATATAGACATTGACATTTTGAGTTTGAAAAGCAGCGCTGCAATTTAGAATTGGTTATTTATTTTTATTTTTGTATAACGTAGATAGATTATTGCTTTATTTTTTTATCTTTATTTTTTCCCTCTTTTACACCTCAAAGTCAAACTCTAAAATTTACTAGAGTTTATAGATAATAAAAAAAATAATACCCCTTACCTTTCGGTACAAGTGCACTAAAAAAATTATATCCATTTCCTGCTCCCATACTTATTGGATTTGTTTACATTTTTTTTTAATTTACAAAATGCTTAGCCTGTTTATTTATTTAATACTAATAAATTAAATGTGCCTTTGAATTTTATTAGGTATATTTTGCCTTAAAATCTTTGTTTAAAAAAATAGGAACTTAAATAATATTACATAACAAGTAGGGACTAAATAAACTATTTAATTTGTTAAAAAAATTTGAAATTTTCAGCCGTTTAAAATTTGAAATTTATTTAAAGCTAAGGTTTGTTCCTTCATGCAAAGCATTCCTTAGCTGAATTTGGATTTATATAATTTTGGAAATTTAGATTCATCTTTTTCAACTGTTTGGCTGATGTTTTTTATCTACCAAACTGTTCGGTCTTAGTGTCACTGATGAGGAATGGATTTCCGAAATGTGCACAATTGGGACATCAAAATTTAACTGGTATCTGTGTTATATATTTGACTTTACTTCTATGTGACATATTTCCATTGTTTCATGATTTATGTTATATTTTTATGTTAATGTTTATATTTTATTTAATGTGTTTACATACTAACTTTTATGTTTCATGCAATATATTCATATTTATTTACATGTTTATATGCTAAATAACTGTTGTTCGTTGCCATAAAAGCTCGCGATATATATTTCGGTATTTATCACGCGTTATTCGACATAATATCAGCAGCTGATTTGTGGTACAACCATCATTTAGTTAAGTTGTAAGTTATCGGGTACTTAGTTAAGATCTGTCTCAAAAGTGAGGCAGATATTCAAATTAATTAAGGCAAACATATACATACAAAATTAGTGACAACTGTAAAGATGATATAGTGATTTAAAGGAATCACTAAATTTTAAGTGACCTAGAGGAGTGACTGATAATTCAGTTTAAAAGTTCAGTTTTACACACTTTCTGTTAGTCTGGATTTACAAGGTTGGATTAGTGTTTTGGTCAAAATTTTACGGCAGTTGTTGTTGTTTATCGGATTTACATAGTGACAACAGCAGATATGGAAACAAAAGAGTTAAAAGAAGATATGTCGGATGAGGAGGATGCAATATTGGCAGCATTGAAAAAATTAGGGTATAAAGGTAAAGATAAAACAGCTGATGAATTAGAAAAGTGGATGTTGGAGCATGTTACTAAAAAAATGATACCCCCTTCTTCTGAAACATGTGTACCAATACTTGTTCCGCCAGAAATACATATTAAATACGAAAAATTGGATAAAAGTGACTTTAGTCTACCACCTCCATATCACATGATAAACCAAAACCTTTAACACCATTTTCAACGACTTTCAAGACAAATGAACACTCTCCTTTTAATTTTTCACCAGACATGTCATCAGTTAGTTTGAAACAACCGCCATGAGTCTGTTTATTTTTTGGATCAGGAAAGGAAAATTCATATGATTTATGGCGTTATGAAGTTTCATGTCTGATAAATGCAAAGTATTCGGAAGCAGGCATTGCCATGTCAATTAAAAAATCTCTGAAGGACGAGGCAGCACGAGTTGTAATGAGATTAGGTCCAATGCTTCAATAAAGGCAATATTACATAAAATGGATAGTATTTAGGGTACGGTGGATATAAAAGAAACACTACTTCAACAATTCTACCATGCTAAACAAGATGTTAATGAAGATGGAGTTGTAGATTAGAGGGTTTACTTAACAAGGCTGTAGAAAAGGGTGAAGTACATCAGATGCATGTGTACAAGATGTAGTGTAACATGTTTTACACCGGTTTACGACAGGAACTTAAAGATATTTCGGGTCATAAGTATGACAGTGTTATAGATTACGACGAACTAGTCGCACACGTAGAATAGAGTCGGAACATAAGAGAACATCTGTTGTTTATATCGCCAATATGGTCGTCAATCGATCTGTGACGTCACGCGCAAGGACTCTATTGCAGAGGCTTTATTCAACTATTTTATTATCCATTATGGAATGCCTCATCATTTGCATTCAGATCAGGGGAAAGGTTTTGATGGCAAGGTTATTCGCCAATTTTGCAGCATCATGGGTGTAGAAAAATCAAGAACATCACCATACCACCTTATGGGGAATGGTTGTTGCGAGCACAGGTACTTGTGGACAGGATTGTGTTATTTTTGTTAAATATTATGTTTTTTGCATCATTTCTCAATGCTTCCGACGAATAAATTCCATAATTACTGGAAAAAAAAAACCATTTAGGACAATACCCAGGTTGAATGGTACATAGAAAGGAAAAGGTAAGCAACTATTTTTTTTTGTTACAGGTACCCACCGGGGGAATCCCAACCAGATTTTATTTCAAATCGACTTGCCTTTCAAATGTACGTCATAGTTCCCTCCAAAATGATTTATCTTCTTAAATATCACATATTTAGTATGTCGATTTTCATAATAGCCGCTAATAAATCACACAAATCCAAGAAAATGTTACTGATTTCTTCCATCTTGCTCCTCGAACTAAAGGAAGTCACTCTAGCGGAGTGTTCGTGAAAAGCTTTCCGTTAGAGTGACTTCCGTTAGTTCGAGGAGCAAGATGGAAGAAATCGGTAACATTTTCTTGGATTTGTGTGATTTATGAGCGTTAAAATAGAAATCGACGTACTAAATCTGTGATATTTAAGAAGAAAAATCATTGTGGAAGCGAACTATGACGTACATTTGAAAGGCAAGTCGATTTGAAATAAAATCTGATTGGGATTCCCCCGGCAGGTACCTGCAATAAAAAAAATTTAGTTGCTTACCTTTTCTCTTTATGTACCATTCAACCTGGGTATTGTCCTAAATGGGTTTTTTTCATTAATGATGGACTTATTCGTCGGAAGCATTGAGAAATGATGCAAAAAATATAATATTAAACAAAAATAACACAATCCTGTCCACAAGTACCTGAGGTTGCGAGAAATTCAATCGTACATTGAGGCTTGTCTTGGGGCCGGGATGGAGTAAGGCCGAGTTGTCAGGGGGCCGACTTTGTCTGGGGCCCATTTGTCCTGTATCCATTAGGATTTCTGAATTTTTTTTTGCAGACAATAACAATTTCAAGTTGCATGAAATTGAAGATGTAGTATTTGAAATCTTGAACGGTAATGTATTTGGATATTCTTTGCACTGCATCGAATGGTCTCATTTTTTTCTCGGAAGGAAATAAACGGTTAGATTGAAGGTGTGTTTCCTCAAGCCACGCCTCTCAGCTCACGTCCAAAGCTAGAAATCTTTCTGTTTCAATAAGTTATTTTTCAAAAGGGGCGTTTTCTGTTACTTTTTGAAAAATTACTTCTAGAATGAGTTTAGTACGGATTAAGTATATCTTAGCTCAATAAGAAAAAAAACTCCACATTAATGATCCCCAAACTCCTGCGACTTTCCCTACGATATTTCGGACGAGTTGAATCCGAAAACTGGGTGTGGCGGATTAATGTAACGTGTATGCGAGATTACGAATCTTAATTTAATCAATCTCACAAGAAAACGTCTTTGCAAGACGTGGGTAAGTCATTCCTTTAAGAAATGCACTAATATAAACTTACGAGGTTCGAATTCTAAAGATGATGAACAAGAATAATTTCTATCCACCCATTCTCATTACAAGGGATCATAGCAGTGTGTAGTTTTAACAAAAACTTAAGCGTTGGGCACTCCACTTCAACTTATATTTATCAAAAACAAACCAGTTGAGTATGTGTAAATCAATTATATTTTCATCAAACATTGACGAAATGTCAAGCAGCTGAATGAGAAGGTTATTTTTCTGAAAAAATAACAAAAAAAAAGTACGTTACTGTCAGAACTTGAAACATTACTTGCTGTGTTTTGTTATGAACGATAAATATCGCCTCCTAATGACCTGCATATACTTGTTTCACATAACTGGCATTTCTTTCATAATTAATTTTGTTTGTGCGTTTTGGTGGATCGAAACTTTCTTCATTTTTAAGGCTTGCTTAACTTTTTTTTAGACTACTTTTGATCTCTTGCTATTTTTAAAGAAGTCGCAATAGTTGAATTCATTCATCACTTTTTCCAAGCAAATTTGTAGACTTCTGCATGCACAGAACGAGGATTAAATATTTTGAAAGGTTACGACTGTGCGGACTGAATTTCTAATTGATACTTATAGTAACGTACATTTCAGTACTTTGGCTCATTTTTCAAATCTGTTATACTTCTTTTGATATTAAAATATCATTTTTACATTAGTTGATCTTTTATCATTTGTATTTAACAAATAAAAAACAAGCCAAGCATGAAATCAGCATATTTGATATGGTAATGTACATTTCAAAATAAGAAACTATAAAGAAATATAAAGTCAGTATGCAATTTTCTAATTTGAATATAATTAAATCTAACAAGAATGCTTTAAAAGTAACATTAAACATGAACAAATCAAAACACTTTCAGGCTTAAAGATTCAGGTAAGTAACGTTCATTTCACTTTATCAAGACTCTCTTTATCAATTTGCTGCAATTCAAACATTCTGCCTGATCATCCAGTAGCTGTCGGTTCTGATACAGGGAACAGAATATCATTAGCAGGAATCCACAAGTCATCCTCGTGTTTGGGCCATTGATATTTATCTTTCTTAGATTCCATGAAAGAAATTTCAAACTCATGATCATCATGCATCAGTCTATGTCAGTTATCTTTCCAACATACACTCTATTGCTGTATTTTGCTGCAACATACTGCCCTTCCTGTAAAGGTGGTATTTCATTTGCAATTGTTTCATTTTTGTCACTCACTGAGGTGTCATCTGGTTCATTTTGATTGACAATAATTTCCTTTTCCTTCTGCAAATTCTCTTTTCGCCACCCATCATCACATACTGTACCCCCTAGGCAAATACCACATTAACAACTTGTGTCTCTAACGTATACTGAACCATTTCTAGCTGGAGCAACTGCATGAAGCTTAAATGTTTCTTTAACTGGCTTGATATTTCTAGATTTTAACAACCCATCCATTCGAAAACATTCGTCACCCCTTTCATATTTGAAGAAATTGACCACTTGTAAAAATCATGTGCGTCCTGGATGACAGTCTTCTGACAACGAACAGCTTCGTCCGCCGTCCGTTTTGTAGTGCCCCCCAGCCCATCGC
Organism: Tegillarca granosa; assembly: GCA_029721355.1. NCBI lineage: Eukaryota > Metazoa > Mollusca > Bivalvia > Arcoida > Arcidae > Tegillarca > Tegillarca granosa. Next base: position 141,233 of record JARBDR010000544.1, read on the forward strand.
AAGGACCTTTACCATGGCCCAATTCAAAATAATTCCACCTAGCTTTTATTCCATATAGCTCGGTATGATTTGCAATGGTGAAAAAGGACTGTCGGTTTCTATACTGACTTGTAGGTCCGTTGGTCCAATAGTGAATGAACTTAACATTTGGTGAAATATCCTTTAACTCTGGGATGAGTCTATCTATTATTGCATGAACAGTACTTGAGGAATGTGACATTTCATCCGAAACGACAACAAAACTTTTATGTTTGGTCTCACCCTGGGTATCTTTAAAATAAACAACTACTGGATGAAGAGTAACTCCTGTTTGATTCCAGTAGGCACTCTGGATCTCTTTGACGCTTTTACAGGAGTAATTTTCTGCGAAGTCCATTTGTACAATTATATGATTAGGCGGCAAGTTCGCCTTCAGTCTCTTAATTTCTTCATACTGCTTATGAACTCTTTAAACGTTACTTTTCGTCTTTTGGCTTTTCCCCTTCTACAAAACGAGTAACTGATTTTTTCTTCTGTTTGTCCATGACATCAATCCTCTTCCATTGAGAAAATGAGACGTTATCAGGTAACTTGTTTCGAAGTTCATTTTCAGTGATACCCTGTTCCTTGACACATGTTTCGAGATTTGCGGTGACTTCGATTCCTTCTTTTTTTATGGATTTTTGGAGTAGGGCCATATTTTGATGTTTTGTACATAAGCATAGTTCTGCTTATGAAACTAGTGGTGAGTATGTATTTCGGGCGTATTCTACAAAATGTGGTTAGCGACATCTTGACAGTTGGGTCGAGCTAAGGCCTGGTTTGTTTGAACAGTTCCCAATTTCCAGCCGAGCCTCTGCGGAGGTTGTAAGTGCTGGCCCTGATCAGGCTACGGATATGATCACAAAAATGATGGAACTGAATCGATCGAACATGAGTTTCATGAACCAAACTATGGCTGAAATGGCTACATTGCAGAAAGGGGTGGCAGAAAAACTATCCGTTCTGATAAGATATGCAGACAAAGATGACGAAAGCCATGAATATTCATCTTCAGAAGAGGATTAAGCAGGAAAAAGTGACGATGAAAGAACAAGAAACTCCTCAAAAAATTAAAAAAAATTGAGGAGAAAGGTAAAGATCTAGAGTGCGCGCCTCTCATGCATGACGTGGTTGACAAAGACACACCTACAGCACACACGCCATCGTCATATGCTTCAGCTACGCAGTCATCACCGGTCATGCGTGACGAGATGGACAAGACCAGATCTACAACAGGAACATCAGTCACTGCTTTAATTAAACAGTCATCACGGCTTGTTAAAAAGGACAAAACATCGCCCGCGGTCAATACGGAGTTACTTAACATATTTAAGCATTTTCCGGGTGATAAAATGGATGAAGAACAAAGGAAAGAACTCCAAGACAAATATTTAAGGCCGGAAAACATGGATAGTTTATTTACAAGTCCACGCATCAATGAAGATCTGTGGGATGTAATTTCGGCTAACAATAGAATGTTAGACTTAAAATTTCAGATTATCCAAACAAATTTTCTGAAAGCAAGTATTCCTCTTATATTGTGTATTGACACATTAGCTAAGGGAAGAAATATAAACCCGAGATAACGTCATGACCCAATTGAGCGACACACTTACTATGGTATTAGGATCAAGTTATGATTTAAGTTTAGAACTAAGAAAACTTTTAAAAGATTGAGGAGATGAATATAAAGGACTCATTTCATCAAAAGTCCAAGTCACTGACTTTTTATTTGGCTATAAAATCAACGAGAAACTTAAAACAATTGAGGAAACAAACAAAATAAAGGAAAAGGTAGAAGCCAGCAAAAGAAAGAGGAAGGACAAGAAACGACGCCATAACTCTGGAATTAGGGATTTTTTAGGAAGGCGTTCGGGCAAAAACAATCCTTCATCCGACCTGAAGGGCGGAAAATACGGAGGAAGAAACAATTATCAGGCAAGAAGTTTCTCCCGGAACAAAAAAATGAACTACAAAAAGAGCCAAACAAAGAAGTAGAGATGAGTTTTTCGGCTGCGGCTGATAAATACCCTCATAAATTGAAAATAGCCGCTAGAATAAAGCATTTCTTGAATAATTGGAAGTCGTTGACTTCAGATAGTTACATCCTACTAAAGGTTGTACAATTGAATTTATAGATACTCCGGTTCAAAGGAACTGTAGAGAAACAAAAATAACAAAAAAGAAGGTGCAAAATTGGACATTGAAATACAAAAATTAATGAATAAAGGTGTTATAGAACGAGTGGAAAATTGGCAGACTAACGAATTTATTTCTAATGTGTTTTTGCGACCTAAAAATGACGGTTCTTATCGCATCATTTTAAACTTGAAACAATCAAATCAATTAATCGAATATAAACATTTCAAAATGGAAAGTTTGTTCACTGCCGCAAGGCTTATGACACCGGGTTGTTTTATGGCATCAGTAATTTAAGAGATGCTTATTATACAGTTGCGGTTCACGAAGACTATAGAAAGTATTTGCGTTTTATTTGGAGAGGTGACAAGTATCAATATGGGGCGTTAGCAAACGGTCTTAGTCCCGCCCCTCGATATTTTACCAAATTAATGAAACCTGTTTTTTGCTCATTTGCGAGAAAAGGATATATCGATGATTCTTATTTACAAGGTGGTACATTTTTTAGACTGTGTTGTTATGAACATGCAACGGTAGATCTGTTGGAATCTCTTGGGTTTCTAATTCATAAAGAAAAAATCTGTTTTGATTCCTAAACAGGAAATAACATTTCTAGGTTATCTCTTAAATTCCGAGAGAATGACAATTAGATTGCCGGACAGTAAAGCAGAAAGAATTAAACGCTTAATTCGTAATTAAAATCAAACCCAACAATTCGAGAAGTGGACGAAATATTAGGTACAATGGTAGCATATAGCACCGCAGTGCCTTTTGGTATGTTGCATACTAAAATTTTAGAGCGAGAAAAATCTCTTAGTTTGAAAGCTAACAATGGTAATTTTAGTGCTATGATGACTTTATCACAGGCTGCCCGCGCAGAATTAACATGGTGGTTCTATAATGTCCATAATTCTGAAACTCTCATTTCACGTTCAGTACCAGATATAGTGTTAACAACTGCCGCATCTGGTGTAGGCTATGGAGCGGTGTGTCAAACCATTCGAACAGGTGGAATGTGGAATATAAGCGAAGCACGTGAAATATCAAATATTAATTTTTTGGAATTCGGGCGGTGCATTTAGGCTTAAAATGTTTTAAATCTACGTTATCCAATAAAACATGTCAAGTTACAAATTGATAATGCGACGACAGTTGCTAATTATAACTCCCCGAGGGTATCCATAACTCAGTAGGCAGTACATAGTACTGTCAGAAAATGTACCATTTAGCATAATTTTCAGCTGCCTTAAATTGTAAAATTTGTTTAAAACTAAGGTTTGTTCCCTCATGCAAAACATTCCTTAGCTGGATTTGGATTTGTATAATTTTGGAACTTAAGATTCATTAATTTCCAACTGTTTGGCATATGTTTTTTATTATCAAACTTTTCGGTCTTAGTGTCACTGATGAGGAATGACTTTCCGAAATGTGCACATCTGGCACATCAAAATTCAACTGGTATTTGTGTTATATAATTAATAATATGGGCGGTACGCGTTCTCCACTTTTTCATGATGAGGCACTTAAGATATGGTATTTTGCAAAGAACACAATATGTGGTTTACAGCAGTGCATCTCGCCGGCCGTTTGAATAATACGGCTTATGCAGAGAGGTAGAAAAATAAGAGAGGAAACCGAGTGGATGTTGAATACATCAGTGTTTCAGAATTTGGTTGCGAAGTTTGGATTGCCATCGATAGATTTATTCGCTTCTCGGCTAATTCTCAACTTGAACAATAGCTTCATGGCGTCCCCATCCTAATGCTGAATATATCGATGCATTTTCTATAGACTGGTCTAATTTTAATTAAGGTTACATCTTTCCTCCTTTCAGCATTATAGACAGAGTGCTACAAAAGATTCAAAGAGAAAATTGTCGGGCGTTAATTATTGTCCCCGACTGGAAAACTCAAGCCTGGCACCAGTCATAACGAGACTGTGCATAGTCCCGTCTGTAAATTACAAAAAAGGAAAAAAACCTGGTGTGGTTGCCTCAAAGACCGGATGCAGTACACCCAATGCACAAAAATTGCATCTACTGCGGTGTCTCGTGGGGAAAACTAATTTAGAGTATGTTAAAAAACAGTATTTACAACAGGGCCTCTCTGCGAGTTCAATTGATTGTTATTATGAATTCATGGAGAGTCAGTACAAAGAAACAGTACAAAGTGTACATAGATAAATGGGTGTTGTTTGTTAATAGTAAAGATGTAAATATGTTAATCCGGAGGTATCTTTAGTAATAGAATTTCTGAATCATTTGTATAATCAAGGATTAAGTTACAGCTCTATCAATACAGCTTGTAGTGCTCTATCAGCTTTAACGGTATTAAAAGACAATAGTCTCCGGCAAACACCCTACGGTCAAAAGATTTCTACAAGGTACATTTAACGCACGACCACCCACACCAAAATACACTCAGGTGTGGGATGTTTCTATTGTGTTCTTTCTAAAAGAAAGCAATGGCCTTTAGAATCTTTAACATTGAAAATGTTAACTTATAGTTAGCCATGTTAATGGCGTTACTATCTAGACAGAGGGCACAAACTCTTCAAATGTTAGACATTACACAGATGTCACGCATTGATGGCGAAGTAATTTTCGAAATTACAGGTTAATTAAACAATCTCGACCTGGGTTCAGATTGCAACCATTATATTTTAAACCATTCCATACTGAATCACAGGTGTGTGTTATTAAAACTTAAACGAATACCTTAGTCGAACTTCTGGCCTCCGGGCAAACATTACGAAACTTTTATATCCATACAGAAACCACATAAAGCTATAACGGTTTCTACTATGTCTAGGTGGTTGAAATCAGTGTTATCTGTGGCAGGGGTGAATTGTCAACAGTTTCAAGGCCATAGTACGAGAGCTGCCTCTACTAGCAAAGCGAAATCATCTGGAGTTCCTGTAGACGTAATCATGAGTAAAGCTGGGTGGTCATCGAAATCCACTTTTGCTCGATTTTATGACAAACCAGTTGTAAATTCAGATAGCTATGATAAAAAGTGTTTTTATCATGATGTGAAATTGTAAATAAGTTTAGCTTGTTTGAATATATATAATTCATTAAATGATTATAAACTATTATCATGGTTTTCCCATGTATAATTAATTAATGCACGGTCACGCTTTAAAAAATCTCCTATGATCTCTACTTGTGATCACATGACTAGAAGAATGGAAATTCAACGATAACTTACCTGTAAGTTTGAAGTTGGATTGAGATTCTTCTAGTCACAGGATTACAAGCAGAGATCATTTGCCCTCCACACCCACCACAATTTGGTACGGGATATGTGACCATGCATTAACCTTTCAAGACTGATGCATTCTGGGAATACCTTGCTTATCTCCAATGATCTCTGCTTGTGATCCTGTGACTAGAAGAATCTCAATCCAACTTCAAACTTACAGGTTAAGTTATCGTTTGAATACTAGTTTCCAAGACACAAAATAAGTCAATATCGATTGAAAAGTAGAACATAAAACAATTTAATTGTTTTGAATGCCATATTTGCAAGAGTAAACAACACTTTCATAAATTGTATTTGTGAAAGTCAGATTCTTATTCCAGTAGTTAAGATAAGTCGTAGAAGAAAAATATAATAACCGAACATACTTTGTTTAAATGTAAATTGTTGGTGTACTTTACTTAATACCAGATTAGGTTTGATTAAACCTACCGAAATGTACGTCACCGTTTATAACGTACATTTCATCAACTAAAATTGTTATACCTGCGCTGTCTCAAGCAGACTTCTGACATAATATGTATCTTTGAAATTGTCATTTATATAAAATATGCTAAATACTTACCTCATATGCTGAAGAAACTGTTAAATTGATGTACAAACATGAATAAACATCTTGTCCGACGTTCGACCTTCAAATTTTCCATCCTGTCAACTTTAGGGCGATTGTAAAATGCAAATAGAGTATGTATCACAAAGTTCCGGAATTCGTAGTAACGTACATTTCAGTATCGTACATTCGAGCAACCTATTTTAGCTTATTCTTAAAATTGTGATTTGCTGTAAAGAGCAATACATGTGCTGTCTTGAATAACACAATGTTTGGTTATAAAAAAAAAGATCGGGATGTTTTCATTCAGCTCCTATTATTTTCATCACTTGGAAATAATAACACATCCACCAAAACACAACTCTAAAAGTCCCCAAATTCCCACGAACAAAATGGAAGAACGAATATATACAATTATCATCTTTCCACCCACAGAATCCCCCAGGTTTTTTTTAAGGAACTGCCACTGACAGGCAGTGGGACGGAAAATGCTAGAGGGTTAACACCAAGAAACAATACTCAAGACGATGGGAAGCAGAATTACAGCAGACGTAAATGACCATGACGGGATCAATCTACGCTGTCGGAGAAGGAAGGGGTGGAAGTTGTAAACAGTTACTGGACGGTGTAAGCCATCAGGGCTACAAAAACAAGCCACAAGGAAAAGCTGCAAAAAAAAAGTGAAGAGGACGGGAAAAGACGCCAATCAAAGACAAACACCCAACAACTCGTGTGACAACTGCCGACCAGGCCTTAAAAAAAAAAAACAAAACCAAAAAAAAACAAACGGCATCGTCGTCTGCCAATGACAGTTAAAAAAAGAAGAAAAGCTTTGTAAAATTAAGAATACAATAAGGATAAAAATTGAATAAGAAATATATACACAGGTATATACAGGTATTTACCAGAAATACTGAGACATGATCCGCCTATTCCAATTCTATGGGTTCCGGCTCCTCCAAATCATTTTCACATGTCTCATCCGCAACATCCTCTGCTCCGAATGAAATGCTCCGCCCCTGGGGTTGTCCCATGAAGTATAGGAAACACTGACGCATCAGTGGGGTGGCGGCCCACCAAGAGAGCATGTAAACAGCGCCTGTGGCATATTGTCAGCTACAGTGGTGGGGCGATGGAGGGACGGGTTCCAAGGAGATGAACTCCCCAACCCCTACAAATGTTCCAGGACCCGCTGGAGTCCCTTACCTTAAAGCTTGCGTTTTGGGGAATTGTCCGAAGGGCTGGATGGTACTTAAGGTCTGGGCCAAAATAGCCCGGACCCAGCAGTCCCTCGGCGAGAACCCGAAGTCCCTCGCTGAGGACCATCAACATATCTGCATCCACTACGCTATGTGGTTCAATCACAACCGGCAGATGTTGAAAGACGATGTGATGCCTTAATTGGCGGCAGAATAAACGTCAAATCCCGCATTGGGAAGAACGGGCTGGGCCCACAAAGGCGTCCCCATTTGCCTCCCCAAGGCGCCCTTCTGGGACCGTGATCTCTCTACGATCCAGCGGATCAACAGACGGAAAAATTGGCCACTCGCCGAGAGGACTCACCCTCCGGGCGGACACGGATGCCCGACGGCACCACCTCCACCTCTGGTGGGTCTCTTATGCCTGGCACAAGCACTATATAGCTAGTTCCGAAATTTTGAAGGCGCAAGAGCCCCCGTACTCGCAAAGGAGCACGGTTTGACTTCCTCATGGACCGAGGCATGATGCAAATCAAAACGAACTAACAAAATCTGTAAATAACAACATAAAAGGAAACTGAAAAACGCATAAAATCACCCCACCTTGTTTACCCAAACAACATACAAAAACGGCATCTTCCCAGTACCACGGGTGGATTATTATTTCGACTAACCGATGGTGATCGGTGTCTCCACTTAACAGGTGTCGGACTTCTGGAAAGTCGGCGATAGGAGCAAAAACTATCGTCTGAATGGAAAGACTTATCTGGGGTACGCGATCTGGATGTAGACTGTTTTTCAGAATTTATGGTCTCCGTAAGGCGTGTAACGGCCTGTACTAGCACATCTACTGACTTTTCTATAGCGGAAACTCTCGACAGGGCTGTTTCTAATCTATCCACTCGTTCTTGTAAGCGATCGTTGTCGGACCTATCAGCACAGGACCGTTCTCGCAAGCTATCAAAACGAATAGACTTACTGCTGGAAGCTAGAAAATCTTGTGAGTCGGCGCGCCGAACGGGCGACAACGCTCGGGGCCTTGGCGGCGGGACAAAC